>JASCZW010006852.1:0-80853 GCA_034211315.2 Aedes japonicus | reverse complement strand
AGGAAGTGAAAATTAAGGTTCTGGACACATGGCTAAGTGAGAAACGTATTACTATGCGAAAATTGGCGAAGCGGTTTGGAATTCATCATGCGAGTGTTAAAACCATCATTAATAAGTGGGGAACACTATTCTTTGGATGAGCTACCAGGAAGAGGCAGAAAACCCGGTTCTTTCAACCCGAAACTGGAGCAGAAAGTGGTATCTCTAATCATGAAGAACAAATCAATGTCAATACATGAATTGGCCAAAAAAGCAGGAACGAGTGTCGGATTGATCCAGCGTATCAAGAGGCGAAACAACCTGAAGACCTACAAGAAGCAGAAAATCTCGAAACAAAGTGCAGAACAGAAGAAGCGAGCAGCAACAAGGGTCCGGAAATTGTATTCGCGTCTTTTGCAGCGTCCGGATGCATGCGTTTTGATGGACGATGAGACCTATGTAAAGAAGGACTCAAAAACGCTTCCAGGTCCACAATACTTTACTGCCGTCGTTGGGGAGGATGTGAGCGATGCGGAAAGGTCGATTCATGCGGAGAAATTCGGTCGAAAGGTACTGGTATGGCAAGCAATATGTTCCGCTGGTTTGAAGCCATTTTTTACACTACCGGAAGTATAGAGATTGTTGCCTTTATATAAGAAGCATAGTACCACTCCACTGTTTTGGCCGAAAAATATCAATCCACCAAATTGCCCTCAGCTTCGACCCATCGAACGTTACTGGGCAATCGTGAAGAGGGTCTTCAAGAAGACTGGTAAGGCAGCTGGGAACATGCAGGAGTTCAAAAAAATGTGGGCTCAAGCGTCCAAAAAATGCGATGCAATACTTGTCCGGAACTTGATGAAGAGCATTCGATCCAAAGTTCGAAAATTCGTGAAGGAATAACTTAAATTTCATCCGGTCTTCATTATGTTCAAGTTTAACCTCGTACAATGAAGGATCAATTTTTTGTATGAATAAAATATCGGTTTTCAACATAATTTGAAAGAAAGTTTGTGGATAGCTTATTTTTGATACACTCCTTACTCATAAATGCTGGTGTTCCTGCTGGGATGGCGGGAATCATTAATTTATCCCAAAGTAGAAAAGAAAGCGCTTTTGAGAGTTAGAACCAAAGTGAATTTAATACTTCAGGTGGTCTCAATACTGTATATGAGAATTTCAGCCAGGTTTAAACGCATACTAATACAATCCATATAAAGTAAAATACTGGTCTGGCAGACTGAAGCTGTCTCCTTTACACCTATGCAATAGTGTCTGTGATGTCAAACTCGCAGTTCCATTTTATAACAAACGAGTAAAGGAGATGATGGAGATACTGCCAGGCCTGTGTTCTATGCCATGGGATATGATGCGTCAGGCTGCACGGTTTGTTTACCAATATTTCGGGGGGGAAAGTGCACGTGCTAATGTTTGTAAACAAAACGTTTAGCCCAAACCGTTTGCATTCATTTAGAACTCTTCACTCTTAGGTAAAATTGCTATAAACAGCTGTCATTAGTGCCTAATACACTATTGAGTGTTCCTTACTCTTTCGCTCCACTGCTAAATCTCTTTGATACCCCGCTACTCCACCCGTCTTCCCAACCAACTGAAGAAAATAGACCACCTGAAGTATTAAATTCACCTTGGTTAGAACCTCATTCACAATAATCAAGTTGCTTCTAACGAGTCAACATGATTTAGTGAGATAAACCATGGACTCAATAAAAGTTCTTCCTAAAAATAAAGGATCAAACCCCATGTCAGAAACATTAAAAAATAAAACGCGGAACAACTACTCGTGGTTGCGTTTTTTATTTTTCAATTATATTTTGGCCGGCGTCGGTGGTGTAGTGGTGAGCGTGACTGCTACTGGCACCCCAGTGGGCCTGGGTTCAATCCCAGTGGACGTCGGTGATTTTTCTGAGGCGAAAAAATCTGGTCACGTCTTCCTTCGGAAGGGAAGTAAAGCCGTTGGTCCCGGCTCATAGTCATGAGTCGTTAGGTAGGGTCCAGGTGGTGCAGTCGTCTCCCTGGCGTCGGTGATTGTCACCATGTGAGGAAATAGGCCGACGTAAAATAAATAAATAAAAAAATATATATATTTTGTGCCGATAAAGTAGATCTGTTAGTCATGCAACCACCAGAGAGACGTTTCTTTTTTATTGGTAATAAATTTCTCGTAACTCTTTGTATTGTTTTCGTAGAACGAGTGAACGAGTGTTCTTTCTGTGTCAACAAATACCCAGTGCTTTTGACAGTTGCGCATGTAGCATAAATATGAAGGAAGCTTCTTAAAAAGTACAAATCAGTTGCGTTGCTGAAAACAACGAATTGATTTGTTAGTCTTACCTTCGATTTCTTACTATAAACGAAAATTGATTTTCAGTGCATAATTTTTTCGGATGAAAAATTTGTTAACCTTGGAAGTGTCTCTGAACAAAAGAAAAAAATGATCTTGTTTTTGCAGCAAGTTTGTCAAACAAGGTGTTGAACGGTACCAAAGTGCTATTGCGGTGATGGTTCGGGGTACCATATCGTCAAAAGGCAAATTAACCCCCTGTCGTTCAAAGACAGGGTTTTGAAAATAAACAAAGAGTATTGTTTAAAATCAGTAATCAAAGACCACCTACTTCCCTGTGCATTTTTGTGAGTAAACTTTTTGTTTTCAACAGAATTCAGCTCCAGGGCATGGGGGCGACCTGGCGTAGTGGTTAACATCCATACCTCTCGCGCCGAAGTCACGAGTTCGAATCTCACCCCCGGACAAGTAAAGAAAATACCCAAAAGGTATTTGAGTGACAACGACGGGAGATGAACCAGCCCAGGGCTGAAAATCTCGATAATAAAGGAAAAAAAAAGCTCCAGCGCATAAGGCAGTAGTTGTTTAGCAGTGGTGTTAGCAAAATTTATCATGTTTCATCAGTTCCTCTGTATGGCCTGCATCGTTTCCACACTGGATTTCAGTATCTGGGGATACATGCATGGAAAACTAAGTGACTTGAATGAAATGTGTTTGGACTAATTTAAAAAAACGTTCGGTTAAGATTTGGGATCAAATGCCACAAGAGCTGGTTCGTGTGGCTTGCAACAAATCTTCGAGCCATGATCAATCATATAAGAGACAGATTTGATGTTCACTAAACACAATCTAAGATTAAATATTTAAAGTGAAATGAGTAGGAAACACTATTCCGTTTGAGTTTTTTAAACAATTTTGAAGTATATCATTTCTGCATTGCCACCCTGTATGAATATCAAAATTCGCTGGCAAATCGACTTGACTGTGCAAGCCACTTTTCATCAAATACTTCGAAAGAAACCGAATTTGATCAAAAATTCTCAAAACCCGAAGAAACCCTTCCCCGAATTCACACAAGTTCAGGTTCAAATTCCGTTTCGCCAGTTGGAAACCCTTCGCCTATTTCGCGGAAGGACATCCAACCAAGGTCAATGGCCAACCGGCTTCTCCCAGCTACTGGCCTTCACGGCTTGATGCTTCAGATGGATCTTCATAGTAATAAATCATCAACCGAAAACAACAATCGCAAACAAACGAAAACTGCCGCGAGAATTTTTCCGGAAAACAAAAATCAATCCAACACCAACGCAATTCGCTCCAACAACCCGTCCACCGATGTGTGGTGGAAAGAAAAAAACGAAGTTCGTGGCTTAGTTGAAGTTTTTTGTTCCACTTTGGCGTACGGCGGAGAGACCAGCTCCATGGCATCCTACAGGCCCACGGCTGGTCGGTTTTTTTTTCGGATGGTGTGCTCTTCTAGGCTATTTGGCGCTCGACGGCGGTTTCGTGTCGAGTCTAGCCCGAATGTGGACCATCGCTGGTCAACGGGAGTCATTGAACTCTTTTGGTTTCGGGAGTTTTTGTGTTTTCGTTTCCACTCCTGCTTCGGGATTTGCCAACTCTTATAGGCTTGAATTGGGCTACCATTTGAGCGCCTTCCCTCTTTTCACACTGGTTGCCATTTAAGAGCGGGAGATGCTCGAGTTAGAAGATTGTATACATCAAAATACCGGAAACATCTCTCTTAGTCGTGGGGACTTTCATGGGAAATGGCTGAATAAATATACGACAGCATAAATAACAGCAGCATGATTTCCCCCGAGCACTGACTGCCTGATGCCGACCAGCATTGCAACGACGGATGGGTTCATCGACATCTATCTATTTCAAAACCAACAGAATGTAACGTAATCATTTCGAAAGTATGACGACGCGCGGAAGGTTTTCTCTGTGTCTATGAGGGAGAGGAAAATCTCGTCCAAACCCCCTCGGCGCAGTTGATGACGAACGACCGACTGACGATGGCGGCACAGTTGCACTGGTATGTAACTATGTATGTACTGCTAGCCGCATTTCAGCCTAGACCAGTAAGGAGGAGGCAGCTCTATTCCAGTCGCTTCCGCAGTTTGTGTGTTTTATGCTCAGTGTGGACAGCAACGACGGGTGGCGGGTGTGGGGTTTGACGGTCACGATCACCGAGTGGAGCTGGCAGGAGCGACGGATGGTGTGGTAATGTATTATCGGCCACAATGTGTACAAGTAGCCCGGCCTCTGGTTGTAGACAAACGAACCGCAATGCAACCCTAGAGAAAGATATTTCTCCTAAGCCATCCATATCCAACTGCAAGCATGGCTGTGTTGGCAATTGCAATGAAGCATTGCAGGAGCAGCCATCTTCATCGTCGCCGTCGTCGTCGTGGTCGTCGCTGCCACACTCTATTGTAATGCCCTATTTACCGTTGTTTTTTGTTCCCTTCGAGCATGAGCTTTCGGTGTCTACTGGCACCCCATTTCGGTGTTTCGAGGTGTTGTTGTACATAGTTGTTGGCTACCTACCATGTTGCTTATGATGTGAGGCTACAGAGCCGAATGTTGATTCAAAAGATATGATTTCGAAGATCTATGCTGCAGATATTTAGTTCTACTGAATGGAAGGGCTATTGAATTGCCTAATTTTCGGATTTTTTTTGGCTTCTCATTAGGCAGTGTGGTTCGAAATCGATTGGATAATAACATCATTTTAGTAAAGTAGGGTAACAAGATGTGATGTAAGCCTAGCTCCTTGATTTGGTCCATGTATAATA
The DNA here is from genome assembly GCA_034211315.2 of Aedes japonicus. Lineage (NCBI taxonomy): Eukaryota > Metazoa > Arthropoda > Insecta > Diptera > Culicidae > Aedes > Aedes japonicus. The sequence goes on along the minus strand of JASCZW010006852.1, from coordinate 75,768 downwards.
AATGTGATTGATTCAGAGGTTATCAACATAAATTTGCTTATTGGTTGACAGTATTATTCCCGAGCAATTTAGACATTATCAATCAATTTATAGTAGATCACTTACACGTAATTTTCAATTTTTTTTATTAACTTTTTATACACCATGATTTCATTTGCTAAGCTGAAAAAATAAGTAAAACCAGTGATCTAATTTTGGCTAAATTGAACCAATAAACCAAGTAATGCAGCCTCGATGGCCAAATATAATGTAGGGTATCCCAAGCAACAATTTTAATTTTATTTCAGCCGTATAGAACTCCTCCCGGCTTTGTTGATAAAACTACATTCAAAACTGTTTTGTCCACCAACACCTCCTCTAAGCATCATAAAAGTCGAAATTTGTACAAAGTGGCCCACTCTACAGACGGTTGTGAAAACAAATTAATAAAACAAAGATTTTGAAAATGTTCTAGTGAAGGACAACTTGAGAACCTTCATAAAACCTTTTGGCTGCCAATTTATCTTCGCAATGGCTACTATAAAACTATTTGATCAATTTATGACTTAAAGGGTGTCCACGATGAAATTGCCACACACAAAATTGATTCGCAAAATTCGAGTTTTCATCCGATTGCCATAAAATTTTCAGGGATTGAGAAATAAATATTAAACTTTAGTTTACCATTTTACTCGTATTTTATTCACAGTCCATACGCAAATGCCCGCACCTTGGCCTTAACCCCGGCCATAAGATTCTGCACAACCTGTGAATCAACCGTTTTTTGCATGTAAACCCATACTTTCTTCAGTTCCTCGACTGTCTTCACTACCTTAGGTCGTTAAGAAGGTGCTGCTTCATAATCGCCCAGTACTTCTCGATGGGGCGGAGCTCCGGAGTGTTGGGAGGGTTGAACATTTTCGGCACGAAATTGACCTTATTGTCCGCATACCACTTCAGCACGTCCTTGGAGTAGTGGCATGAGGCCAAATCCGGCCAGAAGATTGTTGGGACGTTGTGGGCCTTCAGGAGAGGAAGCAGCCGCTTCTTGAGGCACTCTTTTATGTACACCTGTCCGTTCTTCGTGTCCTGGGTCACGAAAGGTGCACTCCGCTTCCCGCACGTGCAGATGGCTTGCCAAACCAGGAATTTCTTCGCAAATTTGGACATCTTCTGAGTGCGGACATGCTCCGGAACGCTGCACTTATCATTGGCCGTGAAAAACAGGTTGCCGGGGATCTGTTTGAAGTCGGCCTTCACATATGTTTCGTCGTCCATGATGCAGCATTCAACTTTCGTCAGCATGTTGAGGTGCAACTTCCTGGCACGGGTTTTGGCGGACTTGTTCTGCTTCTCGTTGCGATTAGGGGCCTTTTGTACCTTGAACTTTCGAAGCTCCAGCCTTAGTTTTGGCCTTCTGGACAAAACTTCGGCTTAGGTGCAGCTTCTTAGCCACATCCCGAACGGAGGCGTTCGGATTTCGGTTGAAGGCCCCAACTACGCGGTTGTGATTTTTGGTGTTGTACGGAATACTTTTTCCTTCACTTCTGGGCTTCCGATCGGTGGTCAACCGTTACTGGAATTCGCGATTCCCAACGTTTTAGCGATGGAACGATGCGAGAGATCCTTGTTCTCGTGATGAATGCGCAAGATTTTATCACGCACGAGCTGTTCTTTCGACTCCATTTCCGCGAGTTTTGATCACAGGACTTTAAAACTTGCAGCATGTAAATTACGCACTATGAACTAAATCCACCCAAATTTTCATTAAATTCTTTCCAACGGTTAAAAAGTTAGAGCAATTTCATAGTGTGGCAATTTAATCGTGGACACCCTCTACCTCAATGCCACTTTGCCGTTCTATGCAAATACTGGAGGCAAAATGGTTTTAAAATGCTTTTTCAATTGACCATAATAAGATAATATGAAGTAGTTCTAAAACGGCATGTCAAAACAGCATTTGATGAGTTCATAAAGCCAAAATTAAACCTTTGATAGGAGTAAAAGGAATTATAGAAGACAAGGTTTCGAGATAGGTGTTAAGAAGCTGTGTAGGTTTTCGTAAACCTGACTAAAACATAAAACCTATTGACAACTCTTGGTACCATAATAAAATCAAATTTATTTCTAGTGGCTTTCATAAAACTTTAATAAAACTTAATAATGCTGGATGGTTTTGGCAATGGTATTTGGGATGTGTTCCTCAACTCAGCCTATTATGTAATAATCGCTGACATTTTTTTATTATTACACATAAAGTTTTTCATGAGATTCAACTTGTAAGACACTTGCTAAAATAAGTTTGATATGACATTTGGTAGTATTTATCACGAAAAGTTACACAACTCTTTTTATAAAATCAGAATTCGAGGGATATTGGGACATTTGATGGATTTATTACTAAATGCAGGCTCTGTACGGTTTTCTTTTCGTATTTTATGAATTAAGGCATTGCTAGCTGTACTCGATTTACTTAATACAACATTTCACAAAACAAACCAATGTAAACATGCCACGAAACACTTAAGTAATGTTCATATATTAATGTTATAAATTATCAGTCATTCAATAATGAAAACATTATAATTCGCAGCACAATGATTTTGTTCGTTCGGTTTGTGTTCAGATAAGCCCTTTGAATATAAACAACCGCAAATTCATGCATTTCCGCGTTATTGAACGTCATTGATACAAGAGGCCATATCAGGTATCATACAACAAAATATGTCCCTAACAGAGGGTCTAAGGAGTGTACCCAAGCAACACAGCTTGTATTAAACAAGTTGAAAATACTGTTAAATGACAAAAACAGGTTATAAATTAAGGTGTATAATACTCTATTTCATACTTCAATGTAACGCAAAAAGCGCAAAAAGTGAAGCCTTATAAAACGTCATATGGAAAAAAAATTATCCTCATACAAAAAAAAAACTTCGCCAAGCGTGGGATTTGAACACTAGTCCTAGGCGTGATAGGTTTGTAGCTTCTTTGCTAAGCCAACTCAGATTGTTGAAATGAGCATTCTGAGTATCTATGATATGCTTCCCGTTGGCAGTGGAAACACAATCTTGTACAACAAATTCATCATAATGAGAAAAAAGAACACGTTTTGCAAAACATGGTTGTTGTAATGTTATTTCAACAGTATATAGAACTGCCCATAAAATCTTGTCCTGTTTATGTATTATAAATGTATGAAACCATGTTTTTCAGAACACTAATAAAGTATTAATCACATGCAGCAGTGAAAAAAGTTTTTTCAGCTCGACCGTTTCTCAGAGTGATGTATAGAATACGAGAGTAACAAACCGCTCCAATCTTGACATGTTTTGCAATACGTTTATAATTCATTTATAGTACAAACAATTATAAATCATTCTAAAATGATGTTTTGTGTGTTACTTGGGTATCGAAACTAAGCTATCCACAAACTTTCTTTCAAATTATGTTGAAAACCGATATTTTATTCATACAAAAAATTGATCCTTTATTGTACGAGGTTAAACTTGGACATAATGAAGACCGGATGAAATTTAAGTTATTCCTTCACGAATTTTCGAACTTTGGATCGAATGCTCTTCATCAAGTTCCGGACAAGTATTGCATCGCATTTTTTGGACGCTTGAGCCCAAATTTTTTTGAACTCCTGCATGTACCCAGCTGCCTTACCAATCTTCTTGAAGACCCTCTTCACGATTGCCCAGTAACGTTCGATGGGTCGAAGCTGAGGGCAATTTGGTGGATTGATATTTTTCTCAACGAAATCTATACCCTTTTCCGCAAGCCAATTGAGAGTGTTTTTGGCATAGTGAGCCGACGCTAAATCCGGCAAAAACAGTGGAGGTGTACTATGCTTCTTATATAATCGGAGACACTCAGATCGATAGATTTCCGCATTTATAGTTCCGGTAGTGTAAAAAATGGTTGACTTTAAGCCACAGGAACATATTGCTTGCCATACCAGTACCTTTTGACCGAATTTCTCCACTTGAATCGACCTGTCCGCATCGCTCACATCCTCCCCAACGACGGCAGTAAAGTATTGTGGACCTGGAAGGGTTTTTGAGTCCTCCTTACATAGGTCTCATCGTCCATCAAAACGCATGCATCCGGACGCTGCAAAAGACGCGAATACAATTTCCGGGCCCTTGTTGCTGCTCGCTTCTTCTGTTCTGCACTTTGTTTCGATATTTTCTGCTTCTTGTAGGTCTTCAGGTGGTTTCGCCTCTTGATACGCTGGATCATTCCGACACTCGTTCCTGCTTTTTTGGCCAAATCACGCATTGACATTGATTTGTTCTTCATGATTAGAGATACCACTTTCTGCTCCAGTTTCGGGTTGGAAGAACCGGGTTTTCTGCCTCTTCCTGGTAGCTTATATATGATGGTTTTAACACTCGCATGATGAATTCCAAATCGCTTCGCCAATTTTCGCATAGTAATACCCTGCTCACTTAGCCATGTGTCCAGAACCTTAATTTTCACTTCCTTTTCAATACGCGACATTTTGAAAACGCAGAACTTAAACCACACAAACAAGTAAACAAAAGAAAGCTGACAGTCAAACGCACAGCATGCAGTGTTCAGAGCATAAAAAACCATCACAAATACATGCGTACAACGCAAATGTATGTGGATAGATTATATTCGATACACTTCTTATGCATGAAATCCAAGTTTAAGAAACGAGTGAAAGCTTATTTACGAAAATAAATTATCAGTGTGTGAATGCACGGGAAACGACTGTAAATGTTCTGATAGTTGGCGTCAATTGCATTTTACGTTTTTACACTGTGGTTTACACTGATAATTTACAGTGTGCGTCTTAAGCAGAGCCCGCGATCTGGCAATTATATCGGCAATTTTCATGCGTGTCATTTCGTGAATCCTATGTTCTTTAAAAGCCCTATAACTTAAGTCCGTATCCGTACCAATATATTTCGCATGCACACTTAGAATTTTATGCCGAGTCTCGTCTTTTTGAAACCGAGATCCGCAACGCCGACCTCTCGGCTTTATTATGTTAACCGATAATTTCGGTTTGGGTCAAACTTAAAACTCATTTAGTTAGCTGGGAATCTCGGCATGAGCAAACTGATGTATCGGTATAAATTCAAAACAAAACAAAAATAAGGGTTACCGAGATTTCGGTTAAATTGTGTGTAAATACTCGAAATTTTGGATTAGATTTTCATCGAAATATTGAATATTTCATGCCTAAAGGTACTCTGCATACATGGTGTTTTACGTCAAATCCGCTGGCTGGCTGGTACAAGAAGGCGTGGAGTACTAGATACAACTAGATGGACCCATCAGGTAAGCCAAGACTTGGAGAGCATGGGCGCAACCGAGGACGGAGAGAAGCAGCCATGAACCCGGTGAATCGGCGTAGAATTGTTGAAGTGGTTTTATCAATATAATTTATGTAGTGCCAATAAATCTATGTTTTTTCACCGTTCTACAAACAACAAACGACTTACTCCACTTAAGAATGAAAACAATATGGCGCATGGCGGTTGACAGATAAAAAGTCGAACCTCGGCTTGCGCTTCTGCTAAACCGATATTTCGGCATGATAGGCAGCTGAGGTCGGTTAAATTTTGGTTAACGTTTGTGCTCGGCTTCTAGTGATGCCGAGAATCGGTTTAATAATGAAGTTATCCGAATTTTCAGTTTCAAGTGATGCTGAGACTCGGCATCGTTCAATTTTTTGACGAGTTATCGGTTGAATACAAAAATATCGAGTGAATTCAGCTAAATGTTTAACCGAGCCCGTGAATTATTTCTAAGTATGTGGAATCTGTGGCCCATTTTCATTTGATACGCCGTTTTTCTGTCCAATGTACTCTGAAAATTTATTTTTGTATTTATTGCTTTAACTTGTTTCGTAAAAATGGATTATGTATATAGAACAAATGACTCGAAAATTGTATGAAACATTCATAATGCTTATCGTCTAACAAAATGTTATCATTAAACCTTTTTTGTACAATGCACAAAATATTTTTCGTGAAGACCAGCCAATCATTGCTTCTCTTCTCAAGTAACTTCTCACGAGTCAACATGATTTTGTTAGATAAACCACAGACTCAATAGCAGCTTTACTAAAATATGCCGGATAAAGCCCCATGTCAGAAACATTGAAAAATTAAACGCTGAACGCACACCTTCTCGTGGTTGCACTTTTTTTCAATTAAATTTTGAGCCGATAAAGTAGATCTGTCAGTCGTTCATGCAACCACCAGACCCAAATGACATTGCCAAAACCATTCAGCTTCAATAATTTTGAGTAAAGTCTTATGAAAGCCACTAGAAATCAACTTGGTTTTTATATGGCAATAAGAGGTGCCAAAAGCTGGCAAATTTTAGTCAGGTTCATACACTGAAAATTAATTTTAGTTTATATTACGAAATTGAAGGTAAATCCAACAAATCTGTTCGTTGTTTTCTGCAACGAAACTGATTTGTACTTATTACGAAGATCCATTCGTAATCAATGGCACATGCGCAACTGTCAAAAGCACGAAGCTTTTGTAGGCACAGAAAGAACATTCGAACATTGTACGAAAAAATACAAAGAGTTACGAATATTTAATCACAAATTAAAAAGAAACGTCTCTCTGGTGGTAACATGCAGGACTGATAGATCTACTTTATCGACTCGAAATGTAATTGACAAAAAAGCGCAACCACGTGGACAGCGTCTTTTCAAATTTTCTGACTTGGGATTTGAACCTGAATTTTTTGAAAGTGTTGCTTCTGAATCCGTTGTTGATCTCACTAGGCCATGCTGACTCGTGAGAACAAATTTGATCAATGAGCATGAAGTTATAGTTCTCAACAGCGTTCTAATTTTTATTTTGGGATAGATAAATTATTCCCGTCCATAGCAGCAGCAGAACCATCATGCATGAGTACGGTATAAAAGAGAAACAGCGATTGGATGCTCTTCACGAAATTCATTTCGTGCGTTTTACAAAAAGGTGTAATGATAGCATTTCACCAGATAAAAAGCATTATGAATGTTTAATAAAATATACAAGACATTGGTTCTATGTACAAAATCCATGTTAACAAAACGCGTGGAAGCTATTTAACGAAAATAAATTTTCAGTGTAAGAACCTACACAGCTTCTTCACATCGATTTTAAAACCTTGTCTTCTACTATTCTTTTTACTTTTATCAAAGGTTTCATATTGACTTACGAGTTGTAAAATGCTTTTTCGAAATGTCTTATTCAGTTTCAGTCAGCAACAGGTCAGTTTAAAAAGCATTTTAAAACCAGTTTGCCTCCAGTAAATGCACTGAACGGCATATTGGCATTGCAGAAAGTCGCCAAATGACCAAAATAGATTTATAGTAGCCATTCCGAAGATAGATTGTTTTTTTTTGGAAAAACTGTCATTTTTGCCCATCGCCATATTGATATATAAGAAATCATTGGAATGTGTAAATACACCAAATTTTAAATTTATTGCAAGTGAACTGTAGACCAGAGACCGATTTTGCATTTTTTTAGATAACCTTATTGAAGTACATTAATTTTCAGAAAAGTCATGATTAATTTATCGAATATAATTGTTTCAATTTTGTTTTTGTTGATGTAAGCCGGCATAATCTTAGAGGCGCATTTATTTTCGGCTCTTATCGTGCCAAAATTGACGATAACATTCAATGCGCATATGATTTGGAGCCTGATACGATACAAAAAACTCAATTTGTTTTGGATGTTTTTCTATTAGAGGGTGTTCCGATCAAAATTTGGTCAAACAGTAATGTGTGTGAGTCGATCAAAGTTTTTATCAATAAGTCAAATTCTTTTTCTTTTTCAAGTTCAGTTCATACAGAATACCGGAAAAATACTCAGCAAAGATTTTTTTTTACCAAATGTGCATTTCCGGATCTTTAGTTTACCACCTAAGATTATGTGCAGTCTCCTTGTCCACTTAATTCGCCGCAGAACGCCAATTTGCCTTAAACTGTTTCTCGCTCACAACAGGTTTTTGAGTCTTCTTAAGGTTCAGTTTAGACGATGGCCCAATATTGTTCGATTGGGCAGAGCTTTGGCTGTTGGAAGGGTTCTTGTCCTTGAGCACCATTTGAAAGTTGTTGCAGGATACTACTCCATTGCCTTTTTTCCGTAATGGCAAGATGCCAACTCCGGCCAAAATAGACCGGAACAAAAGTTGCTCTTCGTTGCATTTCTTCGCAAACTTTGACACTTTAATGTGTCTGAAAATATCTGCCACCTTTCCCCGTCCAGTTGCCGTTTTAAAATTCCTGTCCAGGAAGCTGTTTAAAGTCTGCCTTGACGTAAGTTTCATCGTCCTGTACCACGCAATCAAACTTCGTCAGCATCGTCGTGTACAACTTTCGCGATCGTGCCTCGGCCGACGTGTTTTGTTTATCGTCGCGATGTTGAGTCACCACTTTCTTGTAAGTCGACAGCCCAGCTCGTTTTTTAGCTCTATCCACGGTTTAAGGCGCCACTTCCAACTTTTTTGCGATCATCAGACGGAGAGGTTGGGGTTCCGCTCGAAACATAGGGCAACTCTTTTTGTCGTCAATGTGGCCTCCGGCTTTCGATTTCTCCCCGATCCAGCTATCCTGACTATCTAAAAACGTTCACCGAACACTTTCAATACGTTGGTAGCAGTTGATTTAGCCACATCCAACCATTTCACCAACTTGGCGTAAGAAGAGTTTGGATTTTCACCATGCACGTGCAAAATTTTGATGCGTTGCTTCTCTTCCTTCGACGACATTTTGATAACTGGAGTGCAAATTTCAAAATCAAAATAGAGGCTTGACGTTACACGCACATATCTTCAAACAGAAGTGATCGAAACACACTTGAAAAACCTCCCCAACTTTAATTTCCACAAACGGACGTCATGACTATTTTGTACACACATATATTACATAAGATGTTTATATAGTCTTATGCTTGATGGTCAATACTGTAGAAGATGAAATAGCTTAAGTCTTTCCATAAGAGGGTAGTCAGTTTACCTACAGAAAAACATTCTTTTATTGATTACTTTTTTTGCTCATGATATATTTTTCAGATACTTTTTTTTGTATAGTCATTTTAGTATCATTCGTAAATGATAGTAGACGATAATACAAGATAGTTCATTATTGTTTATATTCTAATTATATAAATTAAAAAAAATGTTAATACCAATAAGATCCAATACAAAGAAACGGAAAAGCACATCGAAAATAATGATTTACTATTCCTTATGGAGGAATGGAAAATAAGCTATCCATGTACATTTGCGTTATACGCGTGTATATGTGATGGTTTATGTGTTCACCATAGCATGCTGTGCATAAGAGTGTCATCGTTCGTTTGTTTACTTGTTTACACGGTTTTTTTTGTTTTCAAAATGTCGCGCATTGAAAGAGACGTGAAAATTAATGTTTTGGACACATGTCTACTCGAAAAGGGTGTAACGAGGCTCAACTGAATCAGAAAGTGGTAGCTCTAATTCGGGAAAACAAGTCAATGTCGAAACGTTATTTGACCAATAAAGCAGGAGCAAGCGTTGGAATGATTCAATGTATCAAGAAACGGAATAAACTGGTGACTTACAGGAAGCAGAAAACCACCAAACAAAGTGCAGAACAGAAGCTACGTGAAGCAACAAGGGCCCGTGAATTGTATTCGCAAGTTTTGCAGCGACTGGATGTACGTGTTGTCAAAGAGGACTCGAAAAACGCTTCCAGGTCGATAATATTACATTGCCGTCGTAGGGGAAGATGAAAGCAATACAGAAAGGTCAATTCAAGTGGAGTAGTATGATCAAAAAGTTTTGATTCCGGAATTGTTAAAAGAAACTACATTTAAAAATGTTTCGTCCACCATCATTTCCTATATGCATCTTTAGAGCCGAAATGTGTACAACGTGTCAATAAAGCTCTTAAAAGACCATGCAGATTTTGAAAATGTTCTAGTGAAATATGTTATGACCACTTGAGAACCTTCATAAAACCTATTGGCTGCCATCAAAACCAGCAAAGGGCCAAATGGCCACAGCTGTCAAACTTTGCAGTGATATTGTGGTTGGTTTTTGACGCTCTGCGGTGTTCGATTCTCTGTTCTTCTCATTCATTGAGCAGTAAATAATATCGAAGAAAAAAGTTCTGGTGTTGCGGGAAATTTGGTTTGATAGCAAAATATCCAAAACAAATTGAATTTTTTTTTATAGCTTATCATGCTCCGAATCATATGTGCATTTAATTTTATGGTGAATATTGGCACGATAAGAGCTGAAAATAAATGCCTCTCGGAGAGCATGCGAATTAACATCTACAAAACCAAAATTAAAACAATCATATTCGATATATTAATCATGAATTTCCTGAAAATTTATGAAATTCACAAAGGTTGTCTAAGAAATGCTTTTATTGGTCTCTGATCTATAGTTCAATGGAATTACATTTAAAATTTGGAGTATTTATTTTTCCACATTTCAATTTTTTCATATATTTCAATATGGCGATTGGAAGAAATCACAGTTTTGCCAAAAAGCCAATTTAAAATGGCTTCAATAAAACAATTCGGTCATTTGGTGACTTTCCGCAATGCCTGTTTGCCGTTTAATGCATTTACCGGAGGCAAAATGGTTTTAAAATGCTTTTTCAACTGACCATAATAAGATAATTTGAATGAGTCGTAAAACGGCATTTCAAAACAGCATTAAACGAGTTCATAAAGTCAAAATAAAACCTTTGCTAGGAGTAAAAGAAACTTTGGAAGACAAGGTTTTAAGATCGTTGTAAAGAAGCTGTGAAGGTTCTCATAAACCTGACTAAAATTTGAAACCTATTGGCACCTCTTGTTACCATAATAAAACCAAATTGATTTCTAGTGGCTTCCATAAAATTGTTTTAAGACGTATTCAAGCAGGATCCCAAGTAACAATTTTGGTTTTATAAGGGTTCTAAAGAGCATGAATTAGACTTCAAGAATGCTATTAAACCTTGATAAAACCAGCAATGTTCAATGGGGATGGTTTTAGCAATGGTAATTAAGACAGCAAGAAATATGTTCCTGCGGTATGAAGTCTACCATTTTTTATAGAATTGGAAAAATAAATGTGAAAATTTATCGATCTTAGTGTCTGCAAAAGAGGTTGCTGCTTTTATACCAGAAGCAAAGTAACCCTCCACTGTTTCGGCCAGATATAGCATCGGCTCACGGAAAAGGGTATAGATTTAGTTGAGAAATACATTTACATGGCCTCATCTTTTGCCCATCTAACGCTATTTGGTGATTGTAAAGAGGGTTTTTAAAAAGATTTTTAAAGCAGCTGAGAATAAGCAGGAATTAAAAAAAATTGGACTAAAGCGTCCAAAAAATGAGATGATAAACATATCTGCAATTTGATGCAAGTGTTCCTTCAAACATTCGCAAATTCGTGAAAGAATGATATCAATTGCATCCGGTCTTCACAATGTTCAAATTCAATCCTGTACTATAAAGAATCATTTATTTGATTGAACAAAACATACTTTTTATATGATTAGAATGAAAGATATGTAGATAACTTATTTTCAATACAGCCCTTCAAACAGATCATCCATGGAATTCCCAAGTTTTGTAAAATAATTTTAAATTCATTTTTTTTTCTCATGCCTGTGATAAATTGCTTAAATTTTGTGGATACGGGTGTCCTTCTCAAACAGCACTCAATGGTCAATAATGGTAACAGCAACTTGATTTTGACTTATTTGCATCTCGAAGCAGTCACTTTAATTTCAACACTCTTACTCAATGCTCATGGAGTCAAAATATTTTCCTTAACCAGACCGAGAATCGAACCCAGCCACCTCCTGTTGTTGCTTTGTGCATTTACCGACTGAGTAAATACATGCTCCCATTAAAAAAAAAAAAGACTTCAATGAGGAACCCCAAATTTCAAGCGACGAACTCTATTTTCAAACATGCAACAAAACCTAGCATTTCAACCCGGTCATCCAGCACAGAGAATGTGTCATTCAACTTCTGCTCTCCCTCGCTGAAAACAGCAAAGACCCCGTCCAAACAAATTGAATTAAAATAATCACTTTTCCCTTCCCTCAACAGGTCTAATTAATGGAAATGGTTAGCCTGTCCCACCCTGCCGAGAGCGGATCAAACTCCCCACGAGTCGAAATAGAACGTCAAAAACACGCTTTTGAAGAGCTGCAGAAGTTGAAGCGTACGACGACGATTGATAACTGTAAAGCAGTGAAAATCCATTCACCGAGCCAGCAAGCGAATGAACGAAGGAAGCTCCAATCCACCGCGAAAGACAATCGCGGCTAAGGCAAAGCCTATCGGGAAGAGTCCCATACAACCAACCATCCAACCAACCAGCCAACCAACCATCATCATCGCGCGCCATCATCATCGGTATGGGGAGCCGGGCGATAGCTATAGCAATGATTAAACGGTACATTTATACAATTTAGCGAGCTCCACTCCGTCACTTCGTCGTCGAGCGATCGCTTCCCGATGGATGGTAGCCTAGGCAGAGGTAGACAACATTGGACGTGAAAGAAATGCCGGGAGACTCCTGCCCGAAGTGGAGTTCGTTGAACTTGCGGCTGATTTACCTGGTTTTATTTTTTTTATTTCTTATTTCACTTCGATCGTCCGTTCGTCGTTCGTTCGTTCGTTCGTTCGTATGATCGTGTGCCTTTGGACTACGGTTGATTCCGTTTTGTCACATTTTCGCGGTCAGGTTTGGGCGGAAAGGCAGCCGTCATCTTTATCGAGAGAAGGTGTGACGTGTGGTTTCGTCAGAATTTATGCTTGTCAGAGGGGAAATTGATTTTTTGTTTGTTTTCTATGCCACAACGGGCAATTAAAATGGGTGATGCTAGGGTTGAGAAAATCGTGCGGTTTGCGTTTGTTTGTTGTTGTCTATTACTAGGAAAATGCTTGAAAAAGAGATGGTAGGAATTGTAGATTGTAGATTGATATTCTTAATATGTTTATTCCTAATTGTGCTGTTATGAAAATGATTTGTTCAGAGACAACCGCTTAGAGATAATTCTTTTGAAATCTAATGATAGTAGGTAAAGTAGCCAGCAAGGTGACGATTGTGTCACTTCAATATCAATGCAATTTTAATTATTGGAAAAATAAACAATCAAAATTTTAAAAAAATAGGGTAGACTTTAATGTAACCTTCTCATTTGGATCCATACTCAAGTTCAAGATCTACGATATGATAAATTTAAATGTGAAATTTATGAACGTTTAACCCCTTTGTTTTGAAAAACAGAAGATTTGCTCCTGCTGAATCTCATTTTGATGGGTCAATGTAACATCACGAGTGTTTGGCTTAACGGAAGCAGTGGGCCTAATAAGAAGGGTTGAACTGCCTCAACAATTTGTTACCGCACAATTGATCTTGACGCCCATGTAGAATGCAAATAAAGTTTGTATCCATCTACATTAAGAAAAAAAAACATTTTTAGTTAACATCCGTTCGAGAATAGCTAGCAAAAAGCTAGAACTTCACAGCCAATGGAACACCTTAGCGTATTAAAAATTCAAAAACTGAACAGTTATCTTCTCATCAAATAAGACAAATAAGACCCCAGAAACTCATATGACGCCTAGACGCAATGCCATCATGAAAGGGAATTCCCCACTCTGAAAGAAGTGCGAAGATATTTTGTTCATTCGGTGAATGAATCAACCTGCATTGGGTACTTCAACACAGCGATCCATAATTTTTGGTGGGACTGGTTTCTGGAAACACGGCAACGACAAAACCCCCTCAAAAAAAATGCACCCGAACTGAAGAAATGACTTTTACGTCGTTTCCTCCATTACGTCGTCAAACGGCATGATTCATCTGGCAGCAGTTCCACTTCCCGGGAATGAGACAACAACTGAAAGCGGAAAATGAGTTGTAACCCAAAACAACAGGGTGAACGACCGGTAGTGTTGACCACACCGAGCAGTCACTAATCTGGGTGAGCTGTTGTTTTGCTTGTAAATTTTTGTCTGCCCCCGAGTCATGTTTCTTGATCAAAACAAATCACAACGTCTTCGGAGTCTCCTCGCAACGCTCTGTCACACTTCTGGCTTGAGGAGAAAAAACCCGTTAGCCCTCCACTAGACAGCGAATGTAAATCGTGGATAATTGTGAATAGAAGGGGTACGAACAACAACACGCAGTATTAGGCCAAACGGGTTCATCAGAATGTGTTGCTGAAATTAGTTTTGTATCTTATGCTTGATTGACACAATGAACTCATACTGCTTTCGGCCCTTTGGTCAATGGACTATGTTCCTTGTTCCAAAAGAGAATAATCAATTAAAATGGAGTCCACATTGAAGTCATATTAAAAAAATTAAGAGTGAGAGATGAGTCAGTTCAGAGCTAAAAGATCCGAAAGTAAGGTTAATAGGTAGAAAATAGTTTGCGTAATTGTTGGAATTTATTTTCGGTTAAAATTCAAATGATTATAAAATACAATTAAACTCAGGCTTCATATGAATGAATTGGAGGAAAGAGCCGTTCTTCCATGACATACTTGGGTAAGAAACTTCTATAAACTAGCGATTAACACTCCAAAGACGAATGCAAAAATAAAATTCACGGAAGCCCAAAAGCGTGTAACTGTGTGTTTATGATGAGTACTTTATTATGGTACTGAGCCATACCTTGAGGGTTTTTAACTTCTTTGGCATTTTTTAAATTCATTTGGCAAGTAGTTTATTCTGAAACCTAAAATGTGAAAGAAAGGTTATCAACTGTTTTTATCAGATCAGCTTTGTTTGTTTTTGTCAGATCAGCTGTTATTATACAAAGAACCAAAAGATGATGCTTGGAACTAGAATACATCCTCAATGTGCAAAACTGGTAATCCCAAAATAAGGCAATACTGCTCAAGTAACAATGCGGAAACCATCCAGCTTCATTAAATTTTTTTAAAGTTTTGCGAAAGCCACAAGGAATCAATTTGGTTTTACGATGGTACCAAGAGGTGCGTCAGGTTTTATTAAAGTTTTATGAAAGTCAGTTTTATTAAAGTTTTATGAAAACCACTAGTATAAAAAAGAAAGCCTGAAACGCGCTTTTGAAACGATTTCTCGGCCCTTGTTGTTAGAAACAATGAAGCGCTTTGGATTTTCAGGTTCTGCATACAGATGGTTCAAAAGCTATTTGTCTGACAAAACTCAACGGATGGCTTTTAATGATTCTGTTTCGAGCCCTGTGGAAAACAGCCTTGGCGTACCACAAGGGAGTGTATTAGGGCCCATTTTATTAATTTTATATATTAATGACATGCGACGAGTCTTGCAATTTTGTGATATTAATCTTTTCGCTGATGATACCGTGTTGTTCATTGCAGCTTAAAGTCTTGAGGAGGCCGTTTCACAAATTGAATGCAGATTTACGTTCTCTAAGTAGATGGTTTAAGTACAAACTACTGAAATTGAACATAAGTAAAACTAAATTCATGGATATTTCGCGGAATCGAGACGTCTCTGTAAAAATTGATGAGACAATTGATCGCGTTCGTGAGAATAAATATCTTGGCGTGATTATTGATGACAGATTAAAATTTGACTCTCACATTGACGATGTCATCAAGAAAATAGCCAAGAGGTACGGTGTTCTCTGCCGATTGAAAAACGATTTAACTATTGCAAGTAAAATACAATTGTACAAATCAATCATCTCTCCTCACATTGAATTTTGCCCTTCCATTTTGTTTTTAGCTAATCAAACACAAATATCGAGATGACAGCGTTTGCAAAATAAGATAATGCGTTTGATCTTGAGATGTAACAGGTTCACTTACTCCTTTTTTATGTTAGATGCCCTACAGTGGCTATCGGTGAAGCAGAGAGTTGTGTATTTGACAATGGTGTTCATTTTTAAAGTAATAAACGGTTTGCTGTCTCGATATTTGTGTAATCGAATTGAAAGAGGAAGTGATATTCATAGATATAACACTAGAAACGCGGATGCTGCTAGAACGCCATATTTGTTGTACGGAGCTTTACAAAATTCGTTGTTTTTTTTAAGTTTAATTTTTTTCCATTCAATGCCAATACACATCAAACGTGCAGCAACACTAACAGATTTAAGGAGACAATGTATTTCACACATAAAAGCTGCCTTTTGAACAGCTACTCTGTTAACTTTTTACTCTTGACTAATTTTGTATCTTGACGATGTTATTACAACGTAGATTTTTGTATGGTATATTGTTATATGTTTTATATTTGTCATCGGGCACAAACAAACTATACTTTTTGTCTTGATGATGATGATGTATTTAAAGTTTTAATTTGTTATTGGAATGTAAAGTAGGTTTTTATTTTTTGTGAAGTCTACAAAAGTTTGAGCCTCGCGCGTGGCATACAGGTATAAAGGAGTTTTCTTCGAAATCGTGAAAAAAAATTTGCCTCTTATGCTTAAGAAGATACCATGAAATAGTAGTGGGTTGTTTGGCTGATTGTCGGGGAATTCCTTGCCAATTTTGTTGTGGTTGAACGTAAAAGTTTTACTAGGGGCGGTCCAGGATTTTTTCGGTTTGGATTTTTTTTTAATTTCCCTGGTCGGAGATATCCTTGTTCAGCCCAAAACTAAGCTGGTGGCTCCATTAGTGTTGGAACTGCATTGACTCTGTAGCGGGCAGGATCGGCTATTGGCTTGTCTTTTGATAATGTCCTTAAACGGGATTCTGTGATTTGAATTGTAATAGGATTTCCTGATCGCTGGGAATACTTGCGAACATTTGTGGTTGACATCAATAGCTTTTCACAATTACATCGCTGTTAAGCAAATGAACAGTTTTGGAAGAAGTTTACATCTGTATATGAAATCAGTTCGTTTTTTGTTTTGCATAACTGGTTGAATTGTTTTTGAATAAATTATCTAATAGATAAATCTTCTAGCTCAAACCTTTGTAGGGGTAAGTGGCGGGACCACCATCATCATTATCATCATCATCATCATCAAATTTTTAATATAATGCAAATAAACTGTTCAGCTAAGACCGATTTTTGCATTCTTCTAGAATACATACCATCAATTTTCAGGAATTTTATGATTAATTTATCGATTGTATTTGCTTTAATTTTGTTTTTGTTGTTGTTAACTAGCACAATTTCCGAGGCGCATTTATTTTCGGGTCCAATCCAACCCCATAAATATAAATGCGCATATGATTAGATACGCTGTGAAAAAACTCAATTTGTTTATGATACTTTGCTATCAAACAAAATTTCACGCTACACTAGGAGTTTTTTTTAAAAATCATTTACTGCTTAATTAATCACAAGAGCAGAGAATCGAACGAAGTGAAACAACAAAAGCCAATCACGATGTCATAGTGAAATTTAACAGCTGTGGCCATTTAGCCGTATGCTGATGTGCATGGCAGCCAAAAGGTTTTATAAAGCTCCTCAAGTGGTAATAACATCTTTTGCTAGAACATTTTTGAAATCTCTATGGGCTTATACAGGTTTTATTAACTTGTTTTCACAACCGTATATAAAGTAGGTCATTTTGTACATATTTCGTTTTTAAAGAAGCATAGAGGAGGTGTTGGTAGACAAACAGTTTTGATTGTAACTTTACCAACACAGCAGAGAGTAGTGCTATATGCTATGGCGCCCGTGTACAGGTCAAATAAGGAAAGGGTAAGAAAATGTTGACGTGATACTCGCTTCGAAGGAAGGCGAAAAATCATCTGCACTTCTACAAGAAATCACTAGGATGTTGGATAAAATTGTTGGATTTGCAGTGAGATCCGTTTGGGTAAACGGTGTGCTTAATTCAGTTGACGTCGGCAGCAAATAAGATATTTAGCTTATTTCTGGATTTATACTCTGTAGAGATATGCAAATGTTTGGCACCAGATTAAACCAACAGTAAGAATGCTGTTGTGGTCACTCACAAGTGTTTGACCTTATGATACACATCAGTAAAAAATGTACACAACTTTACTATCTTCTTAAATACATAACGTGAGTCAAGAAGCTTTAAACTTACATCGATGTATAAATGCGAAGCTGAAAATAGCATAAACAATATTTTGAAGAATTGTTATAGTATAAAATGACAATAACAATTATTTTTGAAATGTCTGCATACTGCAGCTTGGGGTTGTGCTGCAATTGCAGACGAACCTGCCTTATCATAGCCTGGAGGAAAAAAATATAATTTAAAACCACTATACAATATCTGGAAACTCCATGGATGATCTGAAACCATGTACTGTATAAATAATACTTTCATTTTTCGTGCTTACATCACGTTGGTGAGGCTGTCACCTTAAGTATAGCTGACGCGATGCAACGTTTCTTACTCAACCGCTGGATGCCAGAACTGACGCTGATTGAGCTGCACCTCCTTGGTAGACAGACGCTCGGCCGGCACCTCCTCAATTTATTTGCAGTCAGAAGGACAACGATGCCCAGGCTAAGTACGCAACGCAGAAGGATTATCAACTGTTTTTCACTACAAAAAAGGCAGTAAGACTTGTACCTTTCTAAGCACCTTTCATGCAAACCAGCTGATGTAACAGGGTTACATTATATCCTCTGAGTTCAGCACGCTCTCTACAAAATCCACTAATGTTTCCAGCCGGTCATCTCGAATAGCTGGTTCTAACGTCGTCTATTTCAGCGTGAATGCCTCATCCGCATCACTACGTGGCCACATCCAACGCTTTGTCGTTTAGGTTGTAAGTTGAAGAGCCATGTGTAACCGTTGCCTTGGTCTTTTTTTAGTAGATTTGTGCTCTGTTGTTTGTTTATTTCTAAGCTTTCTGCCACGTCCAATTTCCAGGATGTAGATGTAGTCCGTAATATTGTGATGTCATTCGTCGTTATGTCTTGATTTTCCGTGATGATGTGTTCTGCGACTGGCGATTTGAAGTTTGATAATCAATGTGTATTGCTTCGGTTGCGTCTTAACAGAAACGGGTAAGGCTGGCAGCCTCCATATCTGAGAAAAATGTATTTCCTGTTCAATAATCGATCATAAATCATACATTTTTTGTGAACATCACGGTTAACGTTTGAAAATGGCTAAAAATATTGTTATAACAACATTTCCTTTTAATAAAATTCGCAATAACTTCCGAACGGCTGTCAATTGGTTGTTAAGTTAAAATAGAAAATACACGATTCACAAAGTTAAAAAATCCATATAAAATTAAAAACTAGAATTTAAAAAATTCAGGAACTGACCGTCTGGAACTCTCCATCAGCTTTTAAAACATAACTTCAAGTTTTTTTTAATTTTCGTCTAAAAAAATCAAAGGAGGGGACCTCCGAAAACATCAATATTTTATGCTTTTTAGCATGAATTTTAATATATTTAGTTTCAATGTTTTTTTCTCTTAAAGAACACTTAATGACCTACAACTTTTTCTCAGACGGCATTTTGATCAGAATAATCGTTTACATGTTATGATTTTCCGAAAAAATAAAATTCATATTTTACATAAGCCCTTAAAATTAGGCCATTAAATTTTAGGATTTTTTATGAAAAATGTTATCTTGGGCAAAAACTTACATATGGGCAATATTTAATTAAAACTGGAAACTGTTGAGACAAAATCCATATCTTTTTAAGTGTTGCTGGCTGGAAATGGTCGTAACAAAACTGCGATGTTGAATGTTGAAATGACCTTCTGAACAACTTTGCCCAAAACTAGAACTTTCTATCTTATCAGAATCACGAGATGGAACAAGTTGATTTTTCTTTTAATTTTGCATGCTCACTAGCCCTACGTAGCGGTGGAATTCCGAACAGAACTGTCTATCTGTTGAATGCCCTTTGACATTTTGAACAACTTTGCTGTAGACCGCACCTTTGCAGATATTAAGGGTCTCGAGATATAGCATCATGATTGTATTATCTCCACTTATCCCCACCTGAGCAGGAACGAATAACTTGATAGCTGGCCTTTGTATTTATGAGCTCAGATTAAGAGGTAAAATACCTGGGGATAATACCATAAAATTGTTCCCACAATGTTATGCGAATACCAAATTAATGTAAGACAATACCAAAATAGTACCTCTCAGGTATTCACAGGTATCCCAAATAACATTGTTATTCGGAAGATATTTTGCTTGCAATTCTAAGGTATTTTGTTTAGGTATTTTACCTCTTAATCTGAGCTCTTTAATACCAAAGTCACTTATCAAGATCAAAATTAGGTATTCATATGTTGTCTGCTGCTCGGGCACCCACATTCACTCCTGTCCTATTCTGTGTTCTGGCCCTGGGGTTTAGCTTGCCTCTTTGACATTGTTGATCCACTGCACTATGGTCCAGATCACGAATTTACGAGGAAACATGCTCCCAGCGCGTAAACTTGAAACTTTACAGCAAAGTGATGTTCTACAACATGGTTTGTATCGCTAAGGCCCATTTTTTCATGTTAATTAAAATTAGAGTGGTCCCCATTTTCACAGAAATATAAAAACTAACTTTTTGAATTGCAGAAATAGACGTTTATATTCTTAAGCAAAGTTGTAGCGCAAAAAATTTATGGAATTTTTATATATAAACTTTTCTGTAGCTTGAAAATTGACCGATTAAGAGCAATTTTTCCTCAACAACTTAGGGTGTACCATAAAAAAATGTTTTTTTTTTGCTCTAACTTTTTTATTTAAATTTCAACCGTAAAGTTTTAGATTCCGAAAAGTTTTAGAACTTTTAAAGACGCGTACTTTGAAGTACAAATTAGCTTCAACCAATCATAAATTTTAATTAACATAAAAAAATGGGCCTTAGTAATACAAACCATGTTGTAGAACATCACTTTGCTGTAAAGTTTCAAGTTTACGCGCTGGGAGCATGTTTCCGTGATCTGGACCATAGTGCACTATTTACAAAATCTTCTAAGTATTTTTGATTGAAAAAGGCTTAGTATGGTATCCCATTTTTTTTAAACGGATTTCGGAGTTAACGCGGTTTTTTGACGGATTTCAGAATTAGCACGGTTTTTTTATACGGATTTTTTTAACACGGTTTTTCTTACATAATACGCATCCCCCGTGTAAAAAAAACGTTAGTGTACATACAATTTTTATATTCTCTTATAAACAGAAAATCTGAACCTTGTTTGAAGGCCAGATTTCAAAAATTGAAACAAATTTTTGGACCGGCCATACACTACTAGGAAAAATTCACTTTAAAGAATTCAGAGCAACGTCAATTCTCTGTATAGATAAACAACAGTTTAAAGAAATCAACTGTTATTCTTACACGCAGATATAAAAAAACCCTGTCAAAAAACTGAATAGGCAAGGTGAAAACAATGTTACCCCTTTTGATTCAAATCAAAGCATATAAAGATGACATGCAAATTACTAAGCAAGAGCACCTTGTATATCATATCACTGTAAAATAATTTAATATTTTCAAGAAAAAAAATCTCTTCAAGGAGGAGCTCTGTAAAATTTGTTCAACATGTTTCATAGTGTTGCAATAATTTCGTGTTCGCCCTGTGTGTGATCGAAAACTCCAGAAGTGGGGTTGAAGAGTCAACAGATTTTTTTTCTACTCACTGCAAAAATTCCATGTGAATTTCGGTGCCCTGAGACCGACACATGCAAGTGTTCTTCAGAACATAACAAAATAAATTCAATCAGACCTGCCGAATTACGTATGTTCCGGATTGGAAGACATTATTTTAAATGAAATCTTCGTTAACGTTCTCCGATGATAAATAACGTCTCGTGAATTCATAATTTTTAAGTGTGTAGTTTTCCTAAATGATTTGAGCATTACTTTCTCGTTTGTACCATTAAGTAAACATTGTTTATAGTAGTTTTGAGGAATAGAATCTCGTGGTTTTGATTTAAACTAGCTGTAAATACCTTCTGAAAGAGGGAATGTTCTGTTTCAAAGTGATCACGATTTATGCTGATCGATAACTGTCGTTTAAAGAAAGCGTCATGCAATGATTTGGCGCTGTGCCATAATTTGAAGTGTCATTTTTGTGACACCTCAAAACTCTTGTGTTGCTTATTAAGTGGGTGTTAAAAGAACAAAATAAAAAGACGTATTTCATAGCCTACTTCTCCGATTATTATAATTTAAATTTAAAAATTGAAGTTACCTAAATTTGAGAAGAACATGTTGCGGGAAATAGTTTTTTAATCGATGCATTTAATTAAGTCATGTAAACTGTCTGCCAGCAAAACGAATAAGTATTTTCTGGCTAAATCTATGACCTAAATAGTAGAACTATTCGACCATTCACAAAAATCCAAAAAGGTTAAATTGCTTTCCTACAATCAGAACTCTCACATAAGGAAAAATCTGAACACAAGTTTAAAGTCTTTTCACCCATTATTGAAGAAAATATTCGAAATTAATTCTCCCTGCATCACACGAGCTTCCATCGCAAACTGTACCCACACCTATCTAACCTTCATGTCGATAATGTTCTTTTCCGCCCAACTGAATCATGCAACGCCGTAATTAGACGCTTTGGAGCACATTTTTCCATAGTTTTCATTCTATCCGACTCTGGAAGCCCGCACGTACCCCTATCCCATCGGTAACGCTTCAAAAACGTTGTTCTGGGGAACTGCTTTAGAACTCCGACTCGCTCGGTTGCCTGCCGTATGTGTGTGCAGTCGAAACCAATTAAGAATGCACCGCGAATGTGATACGAATCTAATGCGGAACCTGAGAAACGTTCTGACGTCTCTCGCGCTCGGTCGTTCTCCTAGGACGCACATGTACACGTTTCTAACCTCCAACTCTGGTCGCGGAGCGGCTGAATCAATGAACGTCGATAGATATAAAACTACACCTCAGTAAATTTAGTATGCACCAAGCAACTGCATGCGCACGCTGGTAGTCGTCTGTAATTAATTGTTCGGTTACATAAATTAATAACTCCATCTACCCATATCAATTGACGTCGGCCGGCATGCTTCAAGGGAGATCGATTGATCTTCTAGTAGGAAGCAACCGCTCAAAGGGTTGACTGTCCCCTCGTCAAAATGTTATCGAAAAATGTTTCCCTCGGATCAACTGACACAGATTTACGCAAGTAGCTGTTTATGCAAGCGGCAATTTCCTGTCTCTCCCCAGCAGAGACCCTAGCAGGTAATCCAAATGCAAACTCATCCGCATTCAATTATCACGCTCTCCCGCATCGAAAAATAAAAGCCCACTTTTCCACCGGCCGATAATTCAACGACCGCAACAACAACAACAAACCGAGCCGAATGCTTGCGGTCTCAGTAGGCGGAGGTGCACTCCAGGCATCGTCAACTATTTTCCATTGTTTAGAACTAGCTCTTTGAACTCGGATGCCCTCGGTTCGGGAATGGTTGGTTGCTGCTGCTGCTGCTGTGCTCTTCGTCGTTGCTGTTGTTGGCATGAGGCATTCCTGCTTAGGCTGTATGTTCATGGTAGTTGGGGGCTGAACCCGGACTAATCCCGTTAGAAACAATTTAGATCTTGCCGAAACACTTTGCCTGCCTATTATGTCACCGTGAAATGCGGTTTGTTGTTTTTTGAGGGCACTTTTTTCGTGTTTGCGTTGAGGTTAGTTCATGGCACCGGAGAAAAAAACATGTAAAACGAACAAGAGTGTATGTATGCTGACTACCCGAGCAAAGGATTATACCAAATCGATAACAAATTATAATACCTGATATCATTGTTTGATCACTAATTGTGTTATTATTGAGGCTAAATGAACAGCCAAAATAACGGGATGAATTACAAAAAAATACTCGTTGAATATCATAATAATACCTTATTTTGTTGAAAAATAGCTTAACTTATGAGAAAAAATGGGAAATCGAATGGTCATGGTATCATTTAGGGTTGACTACATTAAGTGTGCCATTTAGCCCATTTCTCTCATCATTTTTGATGCAAACTAAAGGGCGAGCACGAAATTATTGCGACACCGAAAATGTCATGCCAATTTTCTTATAATGTTTAGAATCAAACCAAAATTTTAGGGTAGTTTTATACATATATTTACTTCAAAAATCAAAAGAAAAGTTAATCGATGGAGCCTTGAGTGTAAAATTGAACGCATTTTCGCTTGATGCCCTTCATCAAAGTCTTTACAGTGTCATCCGGTACCAGTTTATCAGTTTTTTTTTCCATTTTCTTAACATGTCTTTGACTGTCTTCTTGCTCTTCCGAAGTTCCCGCTTCATCATTGCCCAGTACTGCTCCACCGGGCGCAGCTCCGGACAGTTTGTCATGTCCTTTGGAACAAAATGGACAGAATTGGCCTCATACCACTCCAGGACACTTTTAGAATAGTTTCATGATGCCAAATCTGGCCAAAATAGCGGAGCTTCGTCGTGTTGCTGCAAGAACGGCAAAAGGCGCTTCTCGAGGCACTCAGATTTGTAGATCTCGCCATTTACTGTGCCCTTTGTCACGAAAGGCTCACTCCTCAGTCCGCAAGAGCGGATGGCCTGCCAAATGAGATATTTGGAGGTGAACTTCGACATTTTCTTCTTCTTAAATTTGTCATCCACATAGAACTTGCTCTTGCCGGTGAAAAACTCCAACCCCGGAATTTGCTTAAAATCGGCTTTTATATACGTTTCGTCGTCCATCACACAGCAGCCATATTTTGTCAGCATCTTCTCGTAGAGCTTCCGTGCCCGAGTTTTAGCCTGCGATTGTTGCCTCTCATCGCGGTTTGGGAAGTTCTGTACCTTGTATGTATGTAGTCCAGCTCTCTTCTTTGCATTCTGGACGTAGCTCTGCGACATGCCGATCTTTTTAGCCAAATCACGGCTTGAGACGTTGGGATTTGCTTTAATCATCCGCTTCACCTTTCCCTCCGTTTTTTGTTCTCGGGTCCCGGTTTTCTTCCAGCTCCTTTGCCGTGGTTCAACGTCAACCGCTCCTGGAACCGCTTCAACACTCTGGAGACGGTTGAATGGTGAATGTTCAACATTTTTTCCAACTGCCGGTGCGACAGGTCAGGAAATTCCAGGTGTTTGGAAAGAATTTGTTCTCTCGACTCGCGTTGGTTCACCTCCATTTTCGTTAAATCGAAAAACATCGAGTTTGACAGCATGTAAACAATACACATCAATGAGAAAGTGTGCAAAATTTGGTTGATTTTTACCCAATGGTAAAAAAGTTATGCCCTGTTGAATGTGTCGCAATAATTTCGTGTTCGCCCTTTAGAATTATTACCCAAAAACTAAACTTGATGCTACTATATTGAACACAAATGCACCGTAAATTTGCAGAAAAAGCTAAAAAAATATATGGAATAATTTTCACTTTGATCGGATGACAGGGAATGCTCAATTTGGCCAATTTTTCCTGATTCTCGCCTCATACTTGAAAAATATCATGTAACGTTTGCATTAAAAAAGAAGAACTTTTTTCGGATGGTGATAAAAAAAAAAGCTAAGACAGATAATTGCTTCTGATAAATATCCCATGAAAGGTTACTATTTAAGCTTACTTGCACAAAAATTCTCTGCCATTGTGAGCGGCCGTCCTGCAGTTGACCGGAACATTCGCCATAGCGGACAAAAACATGCGTGTAGTTGCGTTGAGTTCTTTCTTCGTTTTATTTATCAATTCCTCCTCAGATATCGCGACAAAAATTGTGGAGTAGATCTTACGCTTCAGATGAGCCCATCAATTCTCGACCAGACGCAGCTGGAGGACGTTGGGCGGATTCGCTGACTTGGGATCCACATCGATATTCAGCCGCTTCATCTTCTCGAACGATCCCTTGATGAACGACGCAACTTCCGGCAGGCATTCCGTACTATAACTTTCCCCGTTCACGGCCAGTCCGGAGCGAAAGAAGAGCGACTTTGACATCTCCTTCTCGCTGATTGTCAGCCACAGCAGCACCTTCTTCGGGAACTTGGTGTGTGAAATTAACTTGACCTCGGAGCTCAGTTCCTTCGTAAGGGAAGTAAAATACGAAGTGCCCTGCCAGTAATTGCCATCCAGGGTGAGATAGGTCTTGTCGTCCATCGCGATTCGCCCGGGAAATCGAGTTGACCATCTTATTCAACCGCTGCCGTTGCGTCATTGCCTGCATCTTCGAAACCAGTGGACGTGACTTCCGCTTCCTGACATGTATGTTCATGTTCGCCAGGTACTTTTTCACTGTTTGGTCGGTTTCTGTCGTCACGGTTAGAGTTCGACTGATAGAGCTGTCAAATTTTGTCTGCTGACTCATGGGTTACTATGATTGATGCTGCATGGGTAGTTTTATCAGTGCAGGTAAACGCAACGGCAAATTTTGTTCATTTTTTTAATGCATACGTTATGCTAATACATTCAAAGTTACGGCTGGAGGATTTGGTGAAATAAGAGTCCTTCGCAGCAATTCGTGTCTTTTGGCAACTTTGTGCTTCTTTTGATTTCCAAGCTCATAGTTTTTGTACCACCCGGGGGATTCTTGGTCCAATACCCAATGATTTCATTATCGCTAATTCACTCCACATATTTTGTGATATAGCGGGCGTAATATTATAATTTGCGATATCTCAATGCAGCCGTCTTTCAAATTTGGCCGATCGATAGGCAATCGGTGGTTAACCACCTGGTACCTCATAGCAATATATTTAGAGGCTACATCCCCCCAAACCGAAATAATTTCAGTGTAAGACATTTATTTTCGGCTGGTGGTTCGGACAGGGTTTTGCCCATTTGTCCGCTTAGTCGTGGTATGGAAAACAAAGCAAGACTGGCTTATCGGGTAGGTGCCGGTGTCCCTGTCAACCCACTGCAGTGAAGAAACTTCGGGCTACTGTACCCCTCAAGGGAAGAAAACGATGCTCATCTCAAGTATTTTGCCATTAGCCATTC
Organism: Aedes japonicus; assembly: GCA_034211315.2. NCBI lineage: Eukaryota > Metazoa > Arthropoda > Insecta > Diptera > Culicidae > Aedes > Aedes japonicus. The sequence goes on along the minus strand of JASCZW010006852.1, from coordinate 48,957 downwards.
GCAACGACAAGTTCAATAAACTATTATTGGGAATAAATATAGCACATTATGGCGTCCTGCTGTCTAAATAAACCGTAAATATAAATATATCACTGTCTTTTTCAGGACGAACAATTAAATTTTGCAATAAAAAGTATCAAACATCAGTTCATAGTCTTGCTTCAAAAGTTGCGATTCTTGCTCCTAAAGTATTCATATTGCAAGCTTGTTGGCAGTATTTCCCACACACTACGGAACCTCAGCCACCGTTTTGGATTCTTAAACGGCGTCGAGCAAAGATTTCCGGCATCAAGATGCGTCTGCGTTCCAAAAGTATCCATATTGAAGAGTATTTGACAGCTTTTTGCATTTTTTTTTCCGAAATCAGAAGCCGTCAGGTTGGATTCCAAAATGTTATCAAAAATCTGTTTCTTGCCATTATACGGTGTTTTCGATCCAAAAATACCGACAGTATTTCTCACTTTTTCCGAAACAGTAGCTGCCATCTTGGATTTCAGTTACTTGACCATGCCTGATCCAAAAATATCCATATTGCAGGATATCTGACAGTAATTCCTAGTTTTTCCTAGTAGAAACAGAAGTTCTTGGATTCCAAAATGGTGTCAGACATTGACTTACGGCCTCCAGGTGGCAACCTGGACAACTTTGCCGAAGACGGAGTCTCCCTTGATGGCCAGCATCTCGAGGTACAGCTTGTACAAGATATTCATATGTACAATAGCGCTGCGTAGAGAGCCAATTCCGAACTACTATCCACCAACCGAAAGGCCTACAGGACAAGTTTGCTGAAGACAGTAATTTGCCATATGTCCAGGATCTCAAGATATCACATGTTGGAACCAATAAATACCAATATTTTGCATGCCAGCTAGCGCCACCTACTGAGCTAATCCAGAATTAATTAAACCATCACGAGGTAGCCCTTGACCTTCGCAATAAATTTTCCTAAGGCAAAATGCATCTATAAGATGAAAATCAGATACGCGTCTTCTCCATCCCGATGGATGAAATTACTGTAGCCGGGTGCCACCATCCGCTTCCAGACAGTGGTGCCATTTTGAAAAGTATAAAATCATTCTACAAAACTAAGCACGGTTTGTTTTAAATGCTCCATAAAAAGGTATTACATGTTTTCTCGTGTTCTAGCTCAAATTTAAAGTGTCAGTTCCATTGTGGTTATATCACATCAATTCGTTTTTCTACTGAAGCAGCCGTACATCGAAATTGTTGATAATTTTAGATCATTTTTGGAACTGCCATGTATTGTAAAATAATTTAAAATATTTTGTTTTTTTACCCTTCTTACATCAATAGAAGGGTATTAAGATCGCTTGAAAACTCGACTTTTTATCCGAGGCCCACAGGGCCGAGTGTCATATACCATTCGACTCAGCTCGACGAACTGAGCACATGTCTGTGTGTATGTATGTGTGTGTGTGTGTGTGTGTGTGTGTGTGTGTGTGTGTGTGTGTGTGTGTGTGTGTGTGTGTATGTGTGTGTGTGCGTTACAAATAATGTCACATCGGTTTCTCAGCCATCTGTGAACCGATTTCAGTTCTGTTGACGGCAAATGGAAGCTACAACATTCTCATAGAACGCTATTGATTTTTTTTTCATTCGGACATTTCGTTACGAAGATATGAACGAAACAGTACTTGAAGGCCTATTATAATAGTAATCAAACAGTTTAGTCTCCGATTACGTACTGAGCTATTTGTGTACCGATTTTAGTTTGATGCCAAATTAAAGCTATGATATCTCCAAATAACTGGTCAAAATTTCATTATGATTGGATAATCCTTCATGGAGATATGACCAAAACAATACCTGAGAGCACATAATTGTGAGATGACAATATACTCGTTGCAGTGCAAAACCGAACAAGACCAATCACACCAATCGATGCCGCTTGCATTCTATTGTGTCGCATCTGTTGCGTTGTATAGCACATACAGCGGACTAGCCACACTATGCGACTGTATAGAATTAGAGCAGCATCGATTGGCTCGAGTGGTCTGGGTTTGAACTGCAACGAGTATATTCGAAAATTACACAAAGTCTCCATTTACTATTTTCAACGAATATGTACTTATTAAGCATCTTGAATCCATATCGATAATCAAAATTGACGCTTAGGATTGTCTAATAATTCATTCTATGGACTGATTATATGAAATTTCTAATATTTAGATAATATTAAATTTATAAATAATTAAATTTTAGATAATATTATTATTTTATATAACCAACATACATAGGTCATTAAAGACTATTAATGGTAATATTTTAATTTTTGTTCAATCCTGAACAATACGTTTAGGATTGACAAATAGTTCATTTTATCAACTGAATGTATGGCATATTGAATATTTCTGAATCTTCTTGGAATTTCCAGTACAATATTGCCCACATTTGAGTTTGTAATTCTGGTCAAATGTAAGAAGGGTTCAGTTTCACCACCGGTGGATTAATGCGGGTTTTTTAAAATAAAGTTCGTGGTAAATGCGCATGTTCGTCTACAATTGCAGCAGGACCACAATCCTTAGACATGTAAATACAATGAAAATTGTTATTATCATTTTATATTAGATCCCTTCACTGAATTATTTATGCTTTTTAATAACTAGCTGAACTAAGTGCGAGCGCTGTTACGCTTGCAACTAAAAAAATGAAAAAGAACTGGCACGTTTATGGTTGTTTTTTGGAACAAGTTTTTTTTGACTAAGGCGGGGTTCATACTTCTATCAGAACATGCTTCTTACCCGAGAAATACACGTTTTGTGCTTAAGTAATCTGGAGACTTCTCATGTTTGAGAGAAATTTGTGTCCCTTGTAGAGAGAAGAGGTCTCAAACCACCATAGAAACAATTTTTACTTCCAGGCAACTCCACATGCAAAATTTGGTTCCGTTTGCTTTATTAGTTCTCGAGTTATGCAGGGATTTGTGTTCCATTTATTTGCGAGCCTCCCCCTCCCCCTTCCTAATATGGCGGAAGAGTCTCAAATCACCATAGAAACATTTCTCTCCTTCAAAAATGTCCACATGCCAAATTTGGTTCCATTTCCCTGATTAGTTCTCGAGTAATGCAAGGATTTGCGTTTCATTTGTATGAGAAAGGTGAGAGGTCAACAAAGAACCATTTTTTGTCTTCAAATCCACGACATACCAAATTTGATTCCATTTACTTGATTAGTGCTCGAGTCATGCAGAATATTGTATTTCATTTGTATCGGAGCCCCCCTCTCTCTCTTTTTGGATGGTAAGGGGTCACAAACCAACATAAAAACATTTTTTGTCTTCAAAAACCACGACATGCTAAATTTCGTTCCGTTTGCTTGATTAGTTCCCGAGTTATGCAGAATATTGTGTTTTATTTGTATGAGACCCCCACTCTTTAAGGGCGGGGAGGGTTCTCAAGCTACCAAAGAAACCTTTTTTGCCTTCAAAAACTCACACATGCTAAATTTGGTTTCTTATGCTTGATTAGTTCTCGAGTTATGTAAAAATTAGTGATTCATTTGTATGGGAGCGCCCCTTTCCATAGAAGGGACGGGTCTTATACTATCATAAGAACCTTTCCCAGCCCCCAAAATCCCTGCGTACGAAATTTCACGCCGATTGGTTCAGTAGTTTTTGAGTCTATTAGGTTCAGACAGACAGACAGACAGACAGAAATCCATTTTTATATACATAGATATAAAAATGAATACCACTTAACCTACACAGATAAAAAGAAACATTGAACTATCTGCGTTATCTAATGCACATAAAGAGAATGCTAGATTTAGCAGAAAATAATGGAATATTTAATGTAAATTTAACCTAGAAAACACCTGAATCCAGCCTGTTGTATGGAATATTGCTCACAATTTCGTTGTGTACGCGTCCTTTGGATTGTTATTAAACGAGGGAAAATTTTACGCGCTTGTTAATTTTTTTTTTCTGTGTACGTTATTTGCAGTGATAGGAATGTTTTTGGGAATGGATCAAGCACGATAAATTCTACTCAAAAAAGCTTTTTCCTTCTTTGCCCGAAATATATTATTCATAATCATTCATTTCCTATTTCAGTTTTAAAAATAAAACCTGAAAATACTACTCTCCCAATACTGACAAAGTGAAAATCCCATACGCAACTTCAAGCCGATATTGACAGCTAGATGATTTATCGATTTAAAAAAAAATTGAAACCTTTCAGGGATGGTTAAAACAGTCCAACCATTTTTTTTAAAGGGTGTATTCGATAAAAATGGCACACACATATATACTCATCAAAATTAAACTGATTATCGGATTTTCTTGAAATTTTCAGGGAATGAAGAACTACTAATGAGTTTTGATTTACAACATTTGTTTTATTTAATTTCGTCTCCCATCCCGAATGCCCGCACCTTCCTTTTCACTCCACCCATCAAATTTTGTACAACCGATTTTCCCAGTGTTTTTGTTGTTTTTACCCAAATTTTCTTCAATTCTAGCTCTGTTTTTATAGTTTTGGGATGTTTGCAAAGTTCCGTTTTCATAGTTGCCCAGAATTTTTCAATTGGACGAAGTTCCGGTGAATTTGGTGGGTTCATATCCTTTGGCACAAAATTGACTCCGTTGGCTCGGTACCACTCCAATACGTTTCGAGCGTAGTGGCAGGATGCTAGATCAGGCCAAAACAGAGTTGATCCTTTGTGCTTCTTAATGAATGGCAAGAGACGCTTCTTAAGGCACTTTTCTGTGTAAATCGCACCGTTTATTGTTCCGGAAGTGATGAAGGGAGCACTTATTTCACCACATCCGCAAATCGCCTGCCAGATTAGAAACTTCTTTGCAAATTTCGATAGTTTCTTCTTTCGAACATCCTCCGGAACATCGAACTTCGACTTGGAAACGAAATATTCTTGCCCAGGAAGTTGACGGAAGTCGGCCTTGACGTATGTTTCGTCATCCATCACGATGCAACCGGATTTGGTGAGCAACTTCGTGTAAAGTTTCCGGGCGCGGGTTTTCGCAGTGATGTTTTGTTTTTCATTCCGGTTTGGGGCTTTTTGCACTTTGTAAACATGTAACCCAGCACACTTCATGGTTTTCTGCACAAAACCGACTGACACCTTAGACTTTTTAGCGACATCTCGAATTGACATGTTTGGACGGTTCTTGAATTGTTGTACGACTTTCCTGGCCATTTTACTGTCCACTGGCCATTTTAATGTCCACTTTACTGGACCACTTTTACGACCACTCCCTTCCTTCCTTTGGACACTCAGATGCTCCTTGAAGGTTCTTTTACACGAGACACAGTTGTATTTGCAATTCCAAGCCTTTAGCAATCCACCGGTGGGGCCCTTTGATTGATCAATTCTCACGGACAATTTCTTGTTTCGACGACATGACTGGAACTACTGAATGTATAACTATGAAACTTAGCAGATGTGAAAAATACACTATGGATAAGATCTACTCAAATTTCTAAGTTTTTTACTCATACGATTCAAAAGTTACAGAAGATTTTCTGTGTGCCATTTTTATCGAATACACCCTTTAGTGTCTTTTAACGGAAGGTGCTGCGTGAGATCTACGTTGGAGTACAGATGAAAGACGGATCGTGGATGAGGCGAATGAACCACGAATTGCATCAGTTGCTGGGAGAACCTCTTATCGTACACATCGCTAAAACAGGTCGACTACGATGGGCTGAGCATGTCGTAAGAATATCGCACGACAGCCCTGTTAAAATGATTCTAGAAAACGAACCACCAAGTATAAGAAGAAGAGGCGCGCAACGAGCAAGGTGTATCGATCAAGTAGAAGGTGACCTGCGGACCCTCCGCAAACACCGACGCTGGCGAGGTACAGTCATGGACCGATTACAATGGAGACAACTTTTGTGCACAGCAGAAGCCACACCGGGCTTGGTCTGATTGGTTAGGTGAGGTAATTCTCGGGTAAGCAGCATGTTCCAATAAAAGTATGAACCCTTTTTTAGACAAGAATGGGGGACGCTCTCTGTGCTACAATATGCACAAGAAGTTAATCTAACGTTATGCAGGAGAAAACATCGTTCAAACTGACAGAAAGCGGCGTAGTTTGAAATGAAATGATCCTACACAGAATGAAAAACCACGGTAGAAACTGACGATCAGAGATTTAAATTAAAAATACACATCTACGTTTAATTTGCAGAGTTTTCGCACATTTGCGAACGAAAATATTTTAACAAAACTTATTCGTAAAAAAAAACAAAAGCACCAGTTCTATTAAATTTTTATTCATTTAGCAGGGATCGTAGCAGGGATCGCACTGGGTTCAGCTAGCAATGATATTTTTTCGGTTTATTTATTTGTACAGGCTGAATCGATTTAACTTTACAGGGCCAAGTTTCCATGTTAATATACATCGAATATCTTAAACCTAACGTTAAGGCGATGGGACCGATTACTCGCGGCTGTTTCGAGGTCAATACCAAAGTAACACCAAATGTTTGATTGCCTGCATATTTGCTGAAATGTGACAAATGATTATGTCACCATTCCGATGATAGAAAACCTTTTTGGGCACTACTATAGAATTGAAATAGCGCAGAAGGTGGAGCCTATGAAACATAATTTATGTTTTATGTCATAAACATGTCATTTTATGTCATAAACAAAAAATTTTAAAACATCAGTGTAACAAATTTCGTCGGTAAAACAGGTTTTCATCAACTAGGTTCATACTATGGACTCCAAGCTTACCAAATCGGTGTTTTTACCACTCGACCGTCTCGACATATGAGATAGAGAATAGTCAGGATCCTCCTAAACCCTACCATTATCCGATGTACCAACATTATTGGGGACTTAAAAAGATATTCACTATGATATAAGAGGCTATGGGTATTGATTTAAATTATAAACATTGAGAACAGATGTTATCATACAAACAATTCCATCAATTCTGATGTTTGATCATGAAAGCAATTCGCAACTGTAATTTTCAATATTTCATTCTAGCAAAGCAGAACTAGGTTCAGTGGCAAACGTGTATGTGACATAAAGAGATCTAGGTTATGTATATCTATTTTAAGGAAACTCAAAAACTGTCTTTTTCCATCCAATACGGCGCTAATCAAACATACCTGACAAGTTTTGTTGACGATTGACCTCCCAAGTAACAATTCAAATGTAAATTGGTTTTATTCATGTTTTATGGTAGTTTTATCAAAGTATTATGGAGATCATCTGGTTTTATCAGGGCATTTTCCAAGTTAAGGTGGTTTTCATTGATTACCAGTTCTTAAGAGTGATTAAAGAACACTTGAAGAAACTTCCATAAAACTACATCATTTATAAGTGTAATTCACCTTATAAGTAATTTTATAAGATACTTGAGTCCCCTCTCAAGACATCGTTTTGTAACTTTCATAAAACCTGATAAAAGTTTTGAGAAAGTTTTATGACATTCTTCTTCAAGGTGAATGTATCTTGAAAATGCTGCCATAAAACGCTCTTAGAACCATTTGGTTTCGAGTAAGAGCACATACTCTTGAGAAAGAACATTATGTGAAAAATAAACAAACTGGATAATGGACGCCCATAGGTGAAAGAAAATATAAAATAGTGGATCGTTCAAGCGGAAATTCAATAAAAACCTATCCAATATATTGAATACTCCTTCATCTCAGCCACCAACGACCTTTTTTTTCCATCGCTAGATTCCATTGGAATCGCAGCCTACTGAGACTAACTTATTAGAAGGGTCTATGCGTTATGCGTGCTATTATTTTGTAACGAATCAAATTAAATGGTGCAATGTGTACGAGAATCATAACTCATGATTATTGATTTTATGCCAGTTGTGCAAATTAAACCTAACGTCCCAGGCAGTGGATTATCGCCATGCGTTATCGTATGTCCACCACCGTTAGGTGGAGGAGGTGGTGCGTTGGAATTGCTCAGTGATCTACTACACAGCGCACTTCATCCGACGTTAGATTCACAAACCTTTAGCTATAGCATATAGATCAAGAGGAAAAATCATTTTTCACTCAACTGATGTTTCCGCCTTCCAGGCAATATTTATTGTTATTCTTCTAAAAACCATTGTTAGAATATTCAAGTTAAATTTTCTTTTTGTTTTTGTTTTTTTTTATCGACTAACGCTGGTGATTAAAAATATTAAATTATAAGCTGTTATTATGACTAAGAACAACAATTATGCATAGGTACTTTTGATTTGCACCGTCACGTTTTCTTTGTTTATGATGTGCCTTTTTCACGCTGATTTTATGGCTATCTAACGAGAGACTTGTTTACCTTGAGCAATTCAAACAAGTTTTATTCAAGCGTAACTCATCTTTTTCAAGAGTAGAACAAATAAAGATGAACTTATCGCACTCCTCAAAAAATCTTGTAAGTCTTGTGTAAGAAATATAGGTTTTATTTGCGTTTTATGGTAGTTTTAGATAAAACCATTGTAAAAATGGCGAGCGTGGCTATTCTGGATTCCCTCGGAACGGTAGTCATTTTCATAAGTATGCTACAAAACTCTAATTTTTCCAATGGTACGAACACACAATGCTGTTTAAAATTCATTTTGAAACATAAAATGGATTGTAGACACGATTTATTCACGATCTAACAATTTATCAGCCTTGTCACCTAATTGTTGAATTTTCAACTATATTTTTTATTTTTTAAATAAGTCAATGTTCTAGCAATAATTCAGAGGCGCGTCAAAATTTTCGAACTTTTATGTTATAAAACACCAATAAACTGAATTTCGTATGAAGAATTCATCAATGGCAGGCAAAAAACAGATGCATTTTTGGTCAATTTAACAATTAATTTACATACGTATCCACTTTGGAAGAGAATTATAGTAGCTTCCACTCAACCATAAACAAAAAAAATCGCCATTCAGCAGAACGAATCGAAAAATGGAATCTTCGAAGCATATTTGTGACGGACTGGAAGTGTTCTTAAAGAGGAAAATCATAAGACTATTATAACTTGTGGTAGTTTTATCATAGTTTTAAGTATGTCTTGAATGTCATTACAAGTATGTACCGATAAAACTATCAAGTTTTAAACCAACCTTGGGCAATAGTCTTGAGAACCTCCTGTAGTATGGGCCTTTTGGAACTTAGGAGGGTTTTATGGCTGTTTTATCGATATTATGTAGAATATCTAGTTTTATGCATGGTTTTATCAAATGAGTCTTGAAAACTTCTTCAAGTGTAAAAAATACAATAAAATTGAATTTGTTAATTGGGCTTTCTCGCATATATTTGTTTCTTGAAATACTGAAGACTTAAGTGGATGCATTTATGAAACAAAATAAGCAAACAAGATGTCAGACGTAAACAAACATGTCCTAGCTGAAAAACTTCAAACACATGTATGACAAATAAATTAGTCAACAAAATGAATCTTAATATGAATTGTATCAAACGAACACCTTCATGACAAAACTAGTCAGATCACACTGTTATAAATCTATAGCATGACACATGAAAAATAAAACTTGAATATTTATGTTTTCGGTGCTACTTGGGTAGGAATAACAAGTGAAAGGATGGGAAGATGGGCTGGAATTTGAAGTTTTTTTTCAACACGGGTTGTTTTCAGCGATCACTCCAGAACGGCACAACTTATCGACCTAGTTCAAAGCACATTTTACGTTTTGGCCCAAAAGCAATCATATGGCAGTCAAAAAATTCACAAGTGTAGGTGTAAATACTCAAAATTTTAAAAACTTTATTTTGACCATTGCATGGAAAGGTAACGCATACAAATAAAATCGAAGCAATATAAAATGTATAAGCATGTGAATTTATTAACTTTACTTTTGTCATTTTTTTGTCATTTTTTACACGGCTCCATACTAAAAGTGGAACGTATCCCCGCAACAACAAAAAAACTCAGTGTAGATCATCTGAAGCAATTATTGTTGATTCAAATTGAAGTTAATGATGGGATTCCGTGCTATACTGAGATCAATTTTGGAGCCATACTTTTTGAACTATATCGTCGATCTTCGATACGTTCATAAAATCAGAAATGCTGCACTCAAACTAAATAGACTCATAGCTTCGTGATTAAAAAAAAACAATGAAATATATTCAAAGCCAAATTGCTGTAACTGTAACTAAACGTGAGTGAAAAAACCAACAAGAATAAGAAGAAAAAGCATTCATTGCACTCTCAATCCTATTACCATAATGGTTTTTTTTTAGAAATTTGCAATGGTCCTCCCACTACCTGTATTCACCTTTCATCCGAAAGCAATTAATTTCACACCCAAATTCATTCAAATGAACTTCACTCAATAAATGCACAATCAAAAGCACCGAGGCAAATTACATAATCAAATTAGATCTACTGTTTTCCCAAACAATGACATAATATTAGAAAACCATTCCCCCCTGTCCCGTTCTATCGAGGAAACCGTACGCTTGCAGAAAAAAAACAACATTTAACCTTTTCCCCACCTCCGCCCCCGCACCGGTTTTTTGTTTGACACCTACGAGAGCCCTAGCGAGACAGCGCGGGACAAACGGGAAAAATAAGCCGGCAGAGAAAGAACCGTAGCATAACAATGGATTTTGTAATACCGCTGTCCGCTTCCCCTCGCCATGCTTCTGCTGCTGTGTCAAATGGCCTGTCATGTGTAGTAGATAGCATCGTCGTCGCTGTCGTCGGTCGTAGTCGCATTGAGTGAATGAAAGGTTGACCTCGACAACACACGCAGGCAATTCCCATGAACTTCAATGCTCGGCAATGCCAACGGGAGAGTGCGGAAGAGAGTGTGATGAAGTTCAGTGCCAGCACGCAATACCGAAAAAAGAACACAGAATTCTACCTGTAGCAGCAGCCCTACCTCTGTTTTTTAGGTTCGTGCGATGGTTGATGGGGGAGGAGCGAGGGGGACAATCATCGTCGTATGCAGCACCAGTAAAGCATAAACTTCGATCGTCGGACGGTACCGTTATTTCATTTCGCTCTTGGATGTGAGGATTTCGGTTCCGACGAGGTGTTTGGGGGAGGTGAGGTTGTAAGGAAGAAGAGATACGACGACGCACATCTATACATAATGTTCTCTCGATGGGTATGCTCTTTCTCTCGGTGCGAGGGTGAGTGATCATGGTGCTCCTTCTTCTACACGCCAACTACAGGGAATTCGTTCGATGGTGTTGGTAGGTTCTAGAGCGAGCCGGAGAGGTGTACGATCTGAGCACCTGGAATGATCGCAGGTGTTGTTGATGCGCTCGAAGCTTTTGGAAGAGTTCTAGCTTCGGATCGAGACGGGGTTACACAATCGGACTGTGCAGACCTGTGTGTTGGTGCGAGGTTCCCATTGATCGGTGGTGGGGGAAGTACCTTGACCGTCAAAATGCTGTGGCTTCCAGAGAGTAAACAGTGATTTTACGTATCTTCCTCGATTTAGTTGCGCCGAAGACAATACACGAGACGGACGCATCCCTGCTGTCGGTGGAAGATTTGAAATTTTTGCGGTACGCGATCGAAAAGCTTTAGAGCAGCAATATATTCTGAGTGGACGGCACTCAGGAGGGAAGAGTGAGTTCGGGAAGATCGCGATCGCAGCACCGGAGAGCTTTCGGGGCTAACAAACTGATCTGGCAGTGTTGAGTCACACGCGCATCGTGCACCAACCAGTGGGAGGCGCAGAATATTATCGAGAGTTACATAAGCCGCATCGAGTTGTGCTGTGACTTGTTATTGCCGCACTCGATCGTCGGTACGTGAAGAAGAACAACACCCATGTGTGCGGTTCCCGTATGTGAGAGTGATTAATTTATGATTTTCGTGATTAGGAAAACAAAGGGGGTCCTTGTTGATAACATGCAGTGAATGAAAACAAAGCTCGTAAGAAGAGATCATTTTCAGTGAAATAACCTTGAAGAGCAGTGATATAACGACTTGAAGGAAAGGAGATATTTTTTTGGAAGATTGACAGTGACACAACGGAAGCAGACTTGTGCAACAGTAAAGGATTTGAACGAGCGTGAAACCGGTGGAAGACACGAACCTGTTCAGTGCTACGACAAACAGCGATCCAGAACTTCATCAAACGGACGTCCACACCAAAGTTTACCGAATCAATCAGCGGAAGCATTGTGCCAGTGATAAACCAATTGAGTAAACAAAGTGACGAAGAATTCATTGAACCCCAACGTGATCAACGACTGCAAGGAGGCGATCCTGGAAGAATAGCCTGAAGCATCAGAGTGATACAGTGAACGCTAGGGAAAACCTCAAAGAAACAAGTCAAACAGGAATCCCTCTGGATTAAATGGCATGTGAATGAGACGGGCATTGCCTCGTTGTAGTGCATTGAAGTGAGACGGAAGAATCGGGAACAAATTGCGACTTTGCGCTGTTTGCTGTTCTGATCTGCAGCTGGGATAAAGCTGGAAGAGCCCGTGATCCCGAGAGTAGGGAGCGTGTGCGCATGATCTCACATTGCTACAAGTGTATTCACAGTGAAACGGGGATGAAAAAATAAATCGAATCGAATTCCATAAGTGATTTGAATAAGTTAGAACGCAATTGCGGAAACCGAATCCCAATCAGACAAGTGCTAGGACGGGATATTGTCGTTAAAACTGAGATTCTGGAAGCATCCATCAAAAGTGATCGCAACAATTAGCGATCCCGCCGAACACCACCATCATAAACACTCAATTAGCATGTGTCTCATAATCGAGCGCCACTGAAGGATTACACGATTCCGCTTCTCTAGAGGTAAGTCCGTTTCGCGTGATCGCGATCTCGTAAAGGGAGGCCCATATTGTACTTCCTAATGATTCGATCCGACACGTTATGCGATTATTTTAGAACGAGACGTCGTCAGGGTCAGTCTATCAAGCAACTCAATTATTCTGCGTTGTCATTCTTGTTGGATACGCAATCGTGTCGGCGCGATCCGAGCTCGTGAAGGACACTGGGTAATTGCGTCGCCAGAATTTTTGGTTGTTGTTGCGAGTTCTTGTGTGGAGGCAAGTTCTGCTCACTCCCAAAGACGATGATGCGGTTGGTTTCGGTTGAATGTCGCTTCTTAGAGCGAAGTTATTTGACATCTAAATTGCGAGATGAGTGAGCGACAGTGCAGCGCCAATAGTTTGAAGTCGCCGGTGAGTGACTTGGAAACTCAGGAAACTGGGTCACATCAGCTGCCGGGTCGTTGAACTTGCAGCGCTCGCTGGGTTGGTGTGTTAGTGAAGGTTGAGTTTGTTGTGTTTGTGAGGCAATTTCTAGTTTGCAGTAGCAATAGGGATTTTGCGATTGAGTAGAAATTTCCAGATTGAATGAAAAATACTGATCTTATACTATTTTTCGAACACAAGAAATGTTCGGAAACAACATTTGTTATTAAAACCTAAGCTCATAATCAAACCCACAACCTAAAAAAAAACTAGTTCAATCAAAATAAAAAAAAAATCACGTTCAATGTGAGCGAATGTCATAACTAGGTCATGCACGAGTAGGGTGAATGAACTTGACTTCGGGTACATACGCTTCGGGATGCATCGATAATGCAGCGCGAGCGATTGGCACCGACGAGAGAGTGAGAGCTTTCGCTCCTGCAAACGGGAGAGAATAGTCCGCTGCAGAAAGAGAGAAGGCGAGAGATGGGGAATTCTCATTCGGGGATCTCATTGGAGCAGCGATGGATTTTTGCAGGTCTGGAAAACGTTCCGGCTCGAAGGAAAGTTCAGTGAACTTGGTGACTCTAAGAAAAGTGTTAAGTGAATCTTGATGATACTATTTTTGGAAACTGTTGCGCCGTGAGTGCGCAAATATTGAAAAGTGAAGGTGTCAAAAAACGCAACCAGTTCTGTGAGGTGAGAACGTATTTAGAATTTGATAAAAGGAATCAGTGAGATGATTTTTTTAACGAAAGAGACTTTTTTGAGGGCAAATTTTTTTTTTGAGAAAAATTTGGAACATTAAGAATAATAATTGAAATGAATTATTTTTGAAAAACATAGTGAGTGGCCTTGGGAGAAGAGTTTGAACAAATATTATGTTATTTTATCATGAAACCTAAACCTAAATTTTGAAATAACAATACGATACTACTCTAGTTCACGTGTTTTTGTTAGGCATTAAATTGATCTAGATAAGTTTATTTTTTGTGATATGCAAGAGCCTCTTTTGCAAAAGTTTACCCATATTGGAAATAAATAATATTTTTATTCAGTTCGACAAATTAATTTGCGAATTTGTTTCTTGAATGATTTTTTCTTTTTTAAAACTATGCAAAATTGTGTGCCTCAAAATACATATTAATTTTCCAGAAACATGATTTTTTTAAAATAAATTGGCATAATTTTTTCTAAATATTAGTTTGTTCAAATAGGCTTAACATTTTCAAAATATTATCTGGATTGGAAAAAATCATATATCAATTCATTCCAAAAAAAGGAACTCACTCTTTTACTACTGCAACGGCATCTAGTTTTCAAATCACAAGACTGTCTCTCACTGCGTATGCTTCCAGATACAAAAAGCGCAAGTATCTCACCAAAGCTTTGCTCTCAGTTGGACTCCATGCTTGTATTGAAAGTTTCTGAATAGTTGTATGGGATGAGGCAAATCTTTGAGTACTTCACATTTTTCAATTTTTGTCTAGATTCAGAAGAAGAATTGCTTCAAATTTTCAAATTATTGCGATTTGAAAATTGCTCTTAATTGCATTTTGATAATAGCATTAAACTCAATACAATTATAATAAACAAGATATGTTGAAAAAATGCTGCATGGTCTATTATTTTTGACAAAAAAAAAAACCAGTAGAAATCATGTGTTAGAGTTTCATGCAGAGTGTTTATTTAAAATCTTCTTAGAATTTGAAAAGCCATTCTCAAAAGTTTTTAAAACGGTTCTTGACCTTTTCACTACTTCCCACTTATTGGTTTTCTTTTAAAAACGGATCTCACAATGTAAACTCATAGCAGTTTTGTGGAATGACAATTTTCTAAGATTGATTCTAAGATTCTAAGATTCTAAGATTGCGTCTTTTTAAATTTTTACAGCATTATGCACTAATACGAAATATTCGCTTGCTAAACACCCAAGCGGCACACTACGGTCATTATAAGTTGTATTAACTTAATTATGACTTAGCAAGTCATATTCAAGTTATCCCGACGGTATGATAACAAGTGTGCTTCTTGTGATGATTTAAGTCTTTTATTTAAATTTCTCCAAAAATATTATTTGGCGCCAAAAGTACGGAACTGTTTTTTTTTTGTGTTCTCTTCAATATTCGGACTTGATAAAACTAGTGATTTATCATAAATTTTATACATCCAAAAGAAAGTGCGGAAGGTTGTTCTTTCTTTTGGTTGTATTAGATTTCAGATACAACCACTTGTTTTTCTGCAATTTCGATTTAGAGTGAGAAAGTTGATGAACGCACTATCGAGGTATACTTGTATTATGTATTTTGTAGCATTTTAAATATTTATTAACAATCAGAAAGATCTCACCTTAAACTAATGATGATTACTTGGTGTTCAGTCTTGATTTTGTAAGGGAAGCCTTTTTCGTTACACGTTTATCAATAAATGAATTACTGAATCTACAGTACCCTCAACAAAAGCAGCGCTACGCTATCTGGCATCTAAAGGTTGTCCACATGAAAATTGCAACACACAAAGTGATTTGCCAGAAATCCACCGTTTTACCAATTGTTTTGAATGTTTCGATGCATAAAAAAAAACATCTTTGCTGGCTATGTTAACTTCATTCGACTTGTGTCTTCTCTTTGAAGACCCTCCATGAATACACTGGAACCGATAAGTTTTTGCTCAAATTAATTTTCTTGATTTTGTGATTTGTGATTCACGAGCCCGGTTACGCAGCGGTCCATTTGATTATACTATTCATTAATCTGAACATGGCGACAAGTTCAAGCATATATAAACAAATATGCCTTGATGACGGCCAACGAACTCGTTTGGCACAATATTATTTTAAATTTTCACAAGCATTTGGAGATTTAGGAACAAAATGAACCCTACAAGATAAGATTAAGTAAATGGTCTTGAAGTACTGGATCTTTATTTTTTCTGACGTTAACTAAATCCTTCAAAAAGAAACATCAAGCAGCATTTATATATGCATTAACAGTAGCAGCATTTGGAGACCATCGTTTCGTGCTCCTCGACTTAATTTTATGTCATGTCATGTTCGAGTTTTTATAGTCTTTTAAATTTAAGAACAGACTCAAATTTCGATCTAACGGTCCGCGTGTTTGATGTGCATCCAAGTAGACTTAAACATTTTCATGATTTTTTCTATGTGTGCATGCTTTTTTTAAATTTTTAAACAGTGTTGACTGTCCTAAGATGAGTAGTTTCTGCTTTTTAATATACCAATATATTTTAATTCGTTCTCAATTTTTAATTGATTGATGGATTAAGGTTCTAAGGAACCAAGTTCCCCTTATTATCCTTATACTATTCCAGCACCTGTTTTGAGAAGGGACATGACGCCAAGTAAGGCCAAAACTATAGTGAGCTCTTGTGTGGCCTCAGCAATGGAAGAAGATATTTTTGTAGAGCTTCCTCTTATTGCACTTGGCAATCGCTTAGAAAGTATTTTATTTACACGAGCCGTAGTTTATTACTGACGAAAATTGAAGAAAAACAACAAAGCTTTTATGTTGAATCATCTTATTATCCCAAACCAAAACATGCGCTTTTTGACAACTGCTTTATTTAACTTTATTGTAATAATTTATCATAATGATAATATAATAATAATAATACAATATAATAATTTTATTTGACTTTTCTCACAACACTTTTAAAGAAACTTGTTGAAGAGCGTATTGATAAGAAAATTGTATTTGAAAAATAAGGAATTTGTTTAACACTTCATTTGCTTACATTTCAAAAATGAAATGATTAAAAGCCGAAAAAGATTTGCAAAAATCACATGTAAACTTGGACCAAATTTAACAGAAAAATCAAGGACTCCATACTGAAGAAATCTGTTAGATTATCCCAAAGAAGATAAGCTTTTCCTATTTTGTGAAATTTCAAGAAATCAACTCGTGTTTATTGTTTGGAGTTTGAAAAAGGTGTTTTTGTTTTTTTTTTCTGACGTGATTAATTTAAGTGCTACTTTAAATTTTCTTAGTATTTCAATGATTTCATGTTAAATTGTACCGACACAACCAAAAGCAAAAACAAACAGGCGCAACTCGACAGAAGATTTGTTTGATTGAATTGATTTTCTCGTCTTTTTGGCTGATTCTTATGTCCTTAAGTCCGCTCGCTTATGTCGGATTACATGAGTTTTGGAAAGTGCAATGATCATAATTTGGCTTGTTTAAAGCGAATCCTAGAGGAACTCATTTCCTGGAATTCATTATCTCTTCATCTAATGAAGTCAAAGGTCAAAAGTATAAAAAACGGCTGCTATTATACTTAGCTTAGCTTAGCTTGACTGACTACACGTATGCTGTGCTTTCATCCGGTACTAGTTCGTTATGCAAAAATGTCCGTCAAACGATGCCAGAGCTATAACACGAGTCCAGTTTGGCACAATTAAAACATTCCAATTCCAAAATACAGAGTATCGATTTTTTATAACGTTTTCGCTTGCATAACTTTTGCAACTGAAAATCACAGCAGAAAATCTCCATTTTGGCCTTGTGCTCACTTGATTTCACACTCAAAAAGAGCGTTTATTTTCATCACGAACACGGCGTGATCCGTACACTCGTCTAACTTCAGCAAAAAAAGTGCGCAACAGAGCATCGTTACAACCGTTCACAACCGCTGCTTGAATCAGACGCTTTGTATTCAAAAATGGCCTCCATTTTGGCTGATTAACAAGGGCACTTTATATTTTTGTAGACACAGATATACGGAACTACAACGATTTTACATCCCAAGCTTTGATGATTTACATGCTGCAGAGTAGCCAGAAATCTATTAATATGTGGAATCTTTGGAGTTTGTTAGATTTCTCCATTCAAAAATGTTTGTTAGGCATTTGTTCATATCAGGAAATATTTTGTATTTTAACGCATTTCATAATGCATAATTTTGTTGAGCAAAGAGTTGGTTTGAAATTGTGTGTTTCCAACGAAATCGTTGCAAATATTGTAGAAAGACTTTACAGAAACTAAAAACTCGCGATTTTCAGCCTGGGGATGGTTTAGCTCCCATCGCAGTCACACCATTTGGGTATTTATTATGACTTGTTCAAGGTTGACATACGATTGGTAAGGAGAGTTGAACAGAGGTCGTGAAGTGGTCGCCCTCCAACATTACATACCAATGAAAAGGTGACAATTATTAAGAAAACTGGGTTTGAAAATCGTCATGTGATCTTAACACCTCCTTTGGAACCGTTCAGCATATTATTGTTGATATTTTGGACTTGAAACACATTAACGCATGGCTTCGTGCTAACTGTTTTTGTATAAAATTCACATGTCAGGTATCTTCGGCAATTTGATAGTTGGCAACTTACACTATATGAATCTATATTAGATTTGGTTAAAGGACATAATATCAAGATGTTAAGGATCTGGAAATGTAAGTTTGAGATTCTTCATCGTATTCCCACACAACTTTGAATAGCGTGTGCAAAGCCAAATGAAAACCAAATGTGTTCAACATTTTAAGGGACTATCAGGACCCAAATTGGCGTTGATTAAGCTTAGGGGAACAAACATTTCGAAATTTGCATCAACCTAATGCCACTTGCATACTATCCGTATATGGGCTATATAAAAACACATCCACTTTTGCAAGAAGAGTAAAACGAGATTTGAAACACTGGCATACGAATCTATACACTTAGAAAATTGTGCAGTATTCTGTAATTATAATTGTACGTATTGTACAAATTCCGGTAATTTTTTTACAGATAACTGTGAAATTTCACTGAATTCTGATAAATCGGATTACCGAACGTTCAGCTGTATAAAGTTCGGTAAAAAACTACTGAACATTGTTAAATTTTTCGTGTGTAGAGGGGCGTTATCTAAATTAAAAGGAAGTTCAACTATTTTCTCGTAAACATTAAAGATTACAAACACCGGTTGAAATATTCTTGAGATCTGAAATAAAAAATAACAAACATATACTCATGTAGTAAAGGCTCACTAGAAGTTAATCAGTACTCACAAAAAGACCTCGAATTCGTGATTCAATGAGTTAAATGGACTTTGGTGGTTGCTCTACAGTACTTTTATTATAACATCAAAGTTACAGCATTAAATGGTTAAATTTCCAGAGTCTTCCGCAGCTTTGTCGAAGTGGCTGCTTCGAAATCGCCAGTATTTTTTAATTAGTCGAAATTCCAGGCAATTCGGAGGATACAATAGCTTGGGGACAAAATCGATCTTGTTGGCACCATACTACTACAGAACCACCTTGGAGTAGTGGCAGCTGGTCAAAAGATGACGTTGCCGCTACGCTGCGCTACGATAAACGGCAATACCCGCTTGTTTAGCCATTCTTCGATGAAAACTTGGGATGTCGTCGTCGAGCATGTGACGAATGGTTCCGTTTTCAGGCCACAAATGCAAATTGATTGCCAACTCATGGCCTTCTTTGCGAACTTGACGGCAAAAACGAACTTGAATCTTCCAGGCACTTCTCCACGTCCAGTCACGATGTAAGACTTTTGACAGAGATTCTGCTTAAGAATGTTTCGTCATCGATCAAAATGCAGCCCTTGTGATTCGTCAAAAAGCGGTCGTAAGCTTTGGCCACGGAATTCGGCTTTATGTGCCGGTTTGGATGTTCACTGGCTTTGTACGACTCGTATCCCTGGCAAGAATGTTCCGCGCCTTTTGAAAGTTGGCTTTGTACATTCTGGCCACATCTCGCATCAAAAGACTGGGGTTGTCTTTGACGCACCTGAACAGGTTGCTGACGATCCCTGGTTACAGTTTTTTTTTTGCTGATTCCTTCTCACACTCAGGGTTTCCTTGTAGGTTCTGAGCACTCGACAAACTGTTGTTTTTGGCATTTTCAGCACCTTAGCCAGTTTTGAACTGAAGAACTCCGAATTTTCCAGGTGTTTATCCACATTTTTTTTATTGTTTCGAGTTCCATTTGATGTTATTTCGGAACGCGATCGACTACTTTGATCAAACATGCGCCACTTGCTTTCTATAGAAGTCTAAGCAAACCACTGCCAAAGATTTGCGATTCCCAACACAAGAGGCGTGCTAGCGACGCGCGAGGGGCGTACCAATTTACTTTTAGTCAGCTTTTGTTACAGTTTTGACGGGTTTTGTCATCATTGAGTTTGTCTAAATAAAAAAATCCTGTGATTTGAGCAAATTAATTCAACTAATGTCAAATTCTTTGAGCAACTTGGTATCGAATTTAAACGCTTAAAACTTGGTTATTTTTTGCTGATAGAAAAGCCAAATTGCTTATCAAAAATATGCAGGTAAGACCACTGTTAATCAAAAGTAAGACTAGACAAATAATTTTCATAACTTCGGTACTTCAATTTTCAACCCATAGCACATGAGTGGCCCACTGAGGAACACTTTTGACAGTTGAGCTTAAAGAAATAAGCAACCAGCAACTTTGCCAATAGTCATTGCCTTGTTGCCAGGCTCAGCAGAAAATAACAATTTGGGTTGTCAACACATCGGCACCTTCGGCACATTCCCAGAACGTTGCTTGTAGACACACTCAAAAAAGCACATGAGAAAAGTGTGCTGAGCGGTCCACCCCCTGCTGATGTTGCATTCAAAAAGTAACGTTCATCAAAAATAGTCTCCTAAAGATGATAACAGATGAAAACAAAACTAGCCAATGCTGATGGCTAATTTGTATTCAATAACAACTGAGTTCCAATTTATATCTGGATTAGTAGGACTTGTAACTTACGCGATGTCAGTTTTTTTTATTCAACTTTACTCACCTTAGAAAATCCATGCAAATTTAAATCAACACGATGTAGATTAAATGAGTGGTCCGTTAGTCAGAAGTTTTTGTCTGTTATTGGATTTACAAGAAAATAAAAATTCGAAATAAATGCTTATGACATAACGAAATAATTTGAATTACACAGAACGACATTTTCCATCTGTGAATCCTGTTAACACAATTTTTTCTTGGTAATAATTATTGTCGCAAGAATCTAGTTCTAGTTACTATGAGAAAAAATTTAAATGTGGTAATGAAAATTAACAAAAAAAGCGGTTCTTCAAGACCACTTATTTTCGTAAATAAGCTTTCACTCGTTACGTAAACATGGATTTTTCCCATAGCACTAGGGAACGTTCATTAATTACGTCACGCAAAAATTGACTTTTTATGACCCCCCCTCCCCCCCTTGTCATGTTTTTTGTATGGACCTTCAAATTTTTTTGTATGGATAGTCACGTTTTCTCAAATCCCCCCTCCCCTCCTACTGCGTGACATAATTAATGAACCTTCCCCTAGTGTTTCGTATATTCTTTGAAACCATCATAATGCTTTTTATCTGGTGAAATGCTATCATTGCACCTTTTTGTATAATGCACGAAATGAATTTCGTGATGACCAGCCAATCGCTGTTTCTCTTTTATCGTAGCCATGTATGATGGTGTTGCTGCTGGCATGGGTGAGAATAAGTAATTTATCCCAAAATACAAATTAAAGCACTTTCGAGTCATCATGGCCTCGTCAGATCAATCACGGGCTCAGTAACAGCTCTTTCCAAAAATACAAGATCGAATCCCATGTCAAAAACATTTAAAAAAAACGTGGTTATGCTTTTTATCAATAACATTTCGAGTCGATAAAGTAGATGTGGCAGTAATTAATGCAACCACCAGAGAGACATTTCTTTTTAATTTGTGACAAAATGAGTGCAGCTTAGGCTGATGCAAAATTTGAAATATTTGCTCCCCTAAGCTTAATCGACGCCAATTTGGGTCCTGATAGTCCCCAAAAAATTTGAACACATTTGGTTTTAATTTGGCTTTGCACACGCTATTCAAAGTTTGTATGGGAATTAGTATGAAGAATCTCAAACTTACATTTCCAGATCCTAACATCTTGATATTATGTCCTTAAACCAAATCTTATAAAGATTCATATAGTGTAAGTTGTCAACTATCAAAATGCCGAAGATACCTGACATGTAAATTTTATACAAAAATAGTTATTCAATAAAACATAAAATTACATACTTTAGGTATGATGTTTTATTCTTATTTTTGTTTTCTTATTATTTGTATGTTTTTTATATTTTATATTCATATATTTTATGTATTTTATTTTATTCATATTATTATATATATTTTAAATATTTTATATTTATATATTTTATATACATTACATATTTTTACTTCTTATTATTATATTGGTTGAATAACTATTTTTTGTATAAAATTTACATGTCAGGTATCTTCGGCATTTTGATAGTCACCAACTTACACTATATGAATCTTTATAGGATTTGGTTTAAGGACATAATATCAAGATGTTAGGGATCTGGAAATGTAAGTTTGAGATTCTTCATACTAATTCCCATACAAACTTTGAATAGCGTATGTAAAGCCAAATTAAAACCAAATGTGTTAGAAAATTTTGGAAACTATCAGACCCAAATTGGCGTTGATTAGCTTAGGGAGCAAATATTTCGAATTTTGCATCAGCCTAGATGTGCCTTTATATCGTTTTGTACAATACACGAATGTTTTTTTTTTGTGTAAACAAATGCTTCGTATTTTTGACAGTTGCGCGTGTGCCATAAATTAGGACGGTATTTTCATAAAAACAATAAATCAATTTCTTGCAGAAAACTAAGATCAGATCCGTTAGTTCTACCTTCGATTGCGTAGTATAAACTAGAATTTATTTTCAGTGTAGTGGTAAAAATGACCTTAATCTTATCTTAAAGAATTTATTTCGTTCCTTCATCTCCAAAAACTCCAAAAACCCGGTCGTTGGCTTTCTTCCAAAAAAAAAAATGTTCTTATGAAAGACGTTTTCGTCATGTTCAAATTATTGAATATTCTAAGCAAACTAGATCTTTGCTTCTTCCATAATTGTGTTGCATTGGAAAAGTTTTATTTGAGCATATTGTGACTATTGTTTAACGCTTTATGGTGTTAAATTTAAAGTAACATTAGAAGCTGAAGTAAATGTTGCATCCAGAACGTAGCTTTGAGTACGTCAGTGTTTATTATTATGGGTTTCAAATTCAGGTTTAACATTGCATCAAATAGAGCATACACAGATAGAAGGGCACATTTAAGGTAATGCTAGAGAAGCCAAAAAAAATAATGGAATATTTCATGTAAATTTTACTCAAATTACGCCTGAATCTAGTCTGTTGTATGGCAGATTGCAAACATTGTTGTATGGTGCGCGAAAGATTGCATACAATTTCGATGTTTAAAGGAGGGGAAATTTTACGAGCTTGTTAAAATTCATTATTTTTTTCTGTGTTCAACTGAGGCATATTTATCTTTAGGGCTCAAACTATTTACGTGCAACGATCGTATCGTTCGTAATATTCAATATTTTATCCAAACATACAAATATCCAAATATGTGTTCATCCAATCATTTCTCAACAAGTTTCAGTCTACTTCCTCAAGCAGGACTTCAAACCCATCGCCCAGGCAAAAATCAGCATCGATCTACCCAAGTGGCGATCACATATGCAGAAACAAGTTCCGCACATCCCGCATTCCAGCTTCTGCATTAGTCATGTGCACCCGTGTGTTCAGCGGCATTCCTTCAAGCAGAACTCCTATCCTGCTATTACGAAACACCTTTCCGCATCGCCCTTGCACGCAGTCCACAAACACAATAGAGCAACAGGAAGGAAGCCCAAGCGCATTCATCAGAACCCGCATTCCTCGCTGTAGAATGCTAGTTAAAATTTGCATCATCAGTAGATCCGATTCCCCTATTAATTCTTAAATTACTAGAAAATGTGATCCCCTAAAGGCTGTAGGCCCGAACGAACAGCTCTACAGGTGAATATCGGCGGAAGGTGGCGCATCTCAAACGCGCAATGCCGTATAATTATCTCTGATCCATCATAACTACCAACCCAACACCCCCACCATCAAATCCCATAGACCCATGCATGTATGTTGGTGTAATTTAAAAATTATGAACCTCAATTGGCATACTCAAACCCACGGTATCCATGTGTGCACTCGCCATGTGGCTGTTATTAGTCTTGAACTTGACTTTACCCGTGAATCTGACGTTGTTGCCGGTCGTTCCACACAGACACAACACAACCCCATTCAAGCTGGAGCTCATCGGAGCGAAACACGCGAGTCGGTCCAGTGAATTCTGGAACTACATCACCACTATTACAACCATAATGGGATATCGAATTTGCAAAAAGTGACGTATGAGTAACGATCGATTGGCGAGGAGTACAAACAAACTGAAATTCCCGAAACCTTAACTCCCCTCCCAGAAGCGGACATCAGTCAGCTTTGCGATCATCGCCCCGAATCAAGTACTCGGAATGAAGTTTAATGATCATCGCCGTCAGTTGCAGAACAGCAAAAAGCAAAATCCACTCATCACGACGCAAAAATCCTTGACAATGACATTAAATAACATTGCCCGGCCGGTTCGACTCGTGCACGACGACAACACTTGAAACGGCGATCATCGGCGCAGCGGCGAAGTCGTAGCAGAAGGCGGAGGCGGAGGCACGGTGACAGTGACAAACTGCACTAGGCAATGCTAATTGTCATTTGATTCAACCCCGGTCTCCCGGTCAGTGCGATGATTTGTTTATTGTTTTGCTCCCCCACCCAGTCGAATCAGCAACGCCGCGGCCGCTGATGGCAGAATTCGATTCAACTTTTAGCATTATCTGATGTCAGATATTGCGGCAAACAGCGCTTCTGGGATAAACCTGTTTTTCCTCCCGAACAACTCAATGTTAGCGCGGTTCAAAACGTTCCCGATAGGGTTACCAGATTCGGTTTTCAACGACCTACGCGTAATTTCAGCGTGCTCACTTAAGTTTCAATTTCGTTGAGAAGTGAAGCGAGAAGTGATGATCATCTAACTTGTTCCAGGGAGGAAGCAGACGCAACAGAAGGAACGATGCGTGAGGGGAGGTCAGCAACCTTGCGATCAAAATAAAACCTGCCAAAATGTTTCGAAACTTCGAAGCGAACGCAGAACAACTGAAGAAGTAGGAAGAATCATTTCAAAGTACCCGCCTGTTGAGTTAGTGAGTTTGGTTTTCGGACCGCGAGAATGAATCCAAAGTGGATACCCAAACAAACAAAAAAAATAAAGCTCGTGAAAAGTTGCGAGAATTCGGCCAACCGAGAGCCTCAGCTTGAATTGCGTGCGGCCATTGAACTGATTCGCATTCGGGTTCGGGTTACGCACTTTTTGTTTTTCGAATTCGAAGAAAGAATGCTGCCGAAGGGGCGTTGTTCACTTGGTGGCGGTTTGATCCGGACAGGTGAAAATTGAGCTTTCGATTGCTTGACCACCGTCCCCCGTTTGGGTCGCGTTCGAGCGAGGTGTCACATTTGATTCGGATGATTGGACAGTGATCGTTGCTGGTCATGTGTGGCTGGGTAATTTGATTCTGTTTCGTAATCAGAGTTCTGGGTGCGATGATGAGTCAATGCTTGACGATTCTTATTGCTGATGGGACTGCGTCTTGGGCGGGGCCTTCGAAATAGGGTGGAGAGTTACTTCAAACTGATTCCCGTCAATCATTAAGCAGTAGTATTCAAATCCAGCGACTTGACATTTAGTACATGTTAAAAATCATGTTGTTTGGTTCAAATAGGCTGAGTAATAGCGATGATTGACGAGATTGGTCCCGTGTCAGATAAAGTTTTCAAAGTTCACTATGGTAGTCTTGATGAAAACCATGCTCAATAGGTTCAAAAAGGTGGATTTTCAGGCAACATAACATTGATTAACTATAAATTCCATGCGAAAATCCACACTGAGCGAAATAAACTTTCGATATTCATAAGATTGCATTATGATTATTTGCTATAAGAATTCAGTATGAATTTCATAAATGTATCTTATGAAATATAATGATGTTGAAGAAATAAAAATATGGAGCAACATGGATTCGAACCTTGAACGTTGGGGTTATGGGTCCAGTGACTTGCCCACCAGTGTATATCAACACTTGTAATTAGGAATTCGTAAAGACGTACAACAAAAACGTCGTGTGAAACAAAATCTATTCATAAGTCAGCCTTATGAAATTCCAAAGCATCGTTCATAAGATGAACCTTATGAAATTCTTAAGATTATTTGGCTGAGTGCAATGATAACTCGTGACTACAAACGTAACCAGAAGAATGAACGTTTGGGTTTCAAAATGTTTTGATGTTCATTTATATAACCAGGTTCATTTTCAATATGTATTTCAAAATGTCAGAAATGAAATTCTATGAACAACAATGAATATAAACCCGTCGAACAATGGCACAATTCTGAAAAAAAAAGGTCAAAAACATTTTCACCCTTTTGCCATCATTTTTTCGACTAGGTGAAGAAAATATGAACAAAGTACTAATCTCAAGAAAACAGTTTTAAGATAGTCCAGTCCAGGGTATTCTTGCTCAACATTGATAGCATCTATCCTTCTAGGACGATGATGACGGCCCTGGTTGGTGCATGTTCGTGTTAGGATACAAAATCAATACAATAATACAAAATATTAGATAAATCAGCATAGGAAATGATATTTAGATTTCGTCTAATGAAATTCCTGCTTAAGGCCAGTATCGACCTAAAAAGTAAAGAGGTTACGGAATTTTGTTCAATATTACCAAGCGGAATTTTGACAATTTATCTGCACACCTACTTACGGAATAATTGAGCGGAACATTTTTCCGAAAGTAAAAGTGACAGCTCCCATTAATTTGTGTGGGAACCTTACAAATTTCAGTTTTATTTTTCGTTCTTTTCAGGTGAATACGTTCTTTTTCGTTCTTTTCAGGTGAATACTGCAGAAATTTCTTTTAGATTTTTTACTTTTCCGTTTCAGTAAACGAAATTTAACATGGGTTTGAGATAGAAAAAGAAATTTCTTTTGAACATGATACCGACCTTTACTATACGATAACCACAACAGGTCAAAATTCGAAATAAAATAAAAAATATGTCCCTTGAATTGGGTCTACGGATTTGGTGTGTAATGCTTCTATGTTTCCTATATGAGTAGATAATTTATAAAGTGATACTATTGTCAGTTTATCTTGAATCCATTACAAGGTAGGGTACATGTCCCTTGACTCAGCCTAATATGCAGCGGTCCATGACATTTGTTTTTGTTACTCATAAAGTGATTGAGCTGGAAACAATATTCAACCAGTTGAACAAGTTGCCAAGATAAGCTAAAGAAGACGCGCATTATTTTGTCCCACGAAAATTTAAATAAACGTACTTCTTGAAGACGAAAACATTCGACGTATATGGATGTAATGTCAGTCTAAAAGCACCATATTTGGATTTTTTGTGGATGCAACCTTGTCTCATCATTTGGACTTCTCGTTAAACATACCATTATAATTTTTGCTATTATTATTCTCTGAGACATTTTTTTAAAACAACGTTCGTTTTATTCAAAAACAAACATAAAAACAGAACAAATCAAACTAGAAGCTTAGTTTAATAAATATTAAAACACTTTTAAGATATTCACATAGGTTATATGAATCAATTCCCATTAAAAACATTATATTGTTGTATGGATTTTCTTTGCTTTTGGTTTGCGTACGCCAGTCGTTCGTTCAAAATTAATACCAATATCAAAGTTTCACTATGTGACAAATACTCTAGACCATGGTAAGGAACACAGAAAACAATATGTCCTTAAAATTGGATCTATGGTTTTCTTGTGAAACCAATGTTCATATTTATATCTGAAGTTCTTTAATAACTTGTGGCTATGTTCTGTGCTTCAAATTTTGCCAAATTTAGCTCATTTAAAGATCGGTACGATAATGTATTAAGATTGATCAATGCAGCCATGGTAACTGAAATGTTAAGAAAAACGGTAATCTCTCTCAAGTGATTTCCTTTAAATTGACGAAAAAAGTCTCAACTGCTTGAGAATAAACAGATTACCATGATGCCATCACGATTTTGTCGATTTTCGTTAAATTTATGACAGATTAGGCTCATATCTGAATAAAGGAGCTAGGCTGACATTACATCCCGTTACCTTACATTGGCTCAATTTTTCCAAATTTGGGCCGTTTAAAAATGTTGATGGTAATCTGTTCCACTTAACAAGTGACGTAATCGAGGTCAAAAAGTAAAGAAAATCGAGAATCTCACGGAAGTGAATTACTGTAAATCGAAGCGTTTCTATAAAAGAAAGTAGTCATCACAATTTTGACATGATTTTGTAAATTTTAACTGAATTTATGAGATGTTTGGTGCATAGGAATAAAGAGGCTAGGTTACATTACACCTCATAACCCAAGTAACACGAAATGTTTGTTGCATTCAGTTAATGTGACTTACAATTATGTTGATGATGGAGAACTTTTTCGGATAATTTTATAGAATAGAAATAGCGCAGAGGGTGGGGACCTAATTTATGTCATATAATAGTCATGAACGAAAAATTCTTATACCACATTGTACAAATTTTTGTCGGCATAATGGCATTTATGAACCATGACCAAACTACGAACTACAAGCTTACTAGGTCGGTGTTTTGACCATTCAACTATTTAGACATATAGAATAAAGAGTTATAAAATAGTCAGAATCCTCTGAAGTAACATTGCCGGAACCATCCAGCTTTATTAGGATTTATCAAAGTTTCATAAACGCCACTGGAAATGAATATGGTTTTTTTGTGGTACCAAGAGGTGCCAATAGTTTCAATATTTTAGTCAGGTTTATGAGAACCTACACAGCTTCTTTACAACGATCTTGAAACCATGCCTTCTAAAATTCTATTTACGGCTATCAAAAGTTTTAGTTTGACTTTATGAACTCGTAAAATGTTGTTTTGCAATGCTGTTTTAGGACACATTCAAATTATCTTATTGTGGTCAGTTGAAAAAGCATTTTGAAACAATTTTGCTTCCAGTAAATGCATTAAACGGCAAATTGAGGGAAGTCACCAAATGACCAAATAGGTTTATAGTAGCCATTGCGAAGATAAATTGGCTTTTTAAAATATGGTGGGTTTTTTAAAATATAAGAAATCATTGAAATGTGGAAAAATATCGAATGTATTTGTTTCAATTTTATTTTTGTTGTTGTAAATCGCACAACTATCGAGGTGCATTAATTTTTCAACTTGCGCATATGATTTGGAGCGCTATATGAAACTCAATTTGTTATGGTTATTTTGCTATCAAACAAAATTTCCCGCAACACTAGAACTTTTTTTTAGATATTATTTACTGTTGAATGAACAAAGCAGAACGACAAAATCCAACCACGATGTCACAGTAAAGTTTGACAGTTGTGGCCGTTTGGCCCTAGCTGGTTTTGATGGCAGCCAATAGGTTTTATGAAGGTTCTCAAGTGGTCATAACATCTTTCACTAGAACATTTTCAAAATCTTTATGGTCTTATAAAGGTTTCAATAGCTTGTCTTCGCAACCGTACACAGATAAAAAGAAACACTGAATTTTCTGCGTTATCTAATGCACATAAAAGGAATGCTAGATTTGGCAGAAAATAATGGGGTATTTCATGTAAATTTAAGCCAGATAACACCTGAATCTAGCCTATAGTATGAAAGATTGCAAACAATATCGTTCTTTACGCTCCTTTGACATGGAATTACACGAGGGGAAATTTTACGCGCTTGTTAAAATTAATTATTTTTTTCTGTGTATGTAGAGTGGGCTGCTTTGTACACATTTCGGCTTTAAAGATGCTCAAAGGAGGTGTTGGTGGACAAAACAGTTTTAAATGTAGTTTATTCAGCAAAGCTGGGAGGAGTGCTATACGGCTGGAATAAAACTTAAATTGTTACTTGGATATTGTAAACCTTAAACGTTATAGCGGAGAGGCGTGTGGGTTTAAATAAAAAGCATTTGCTAACTAAATTGATATTCAAATGCACTTAAGTTTTTGACAATATAACGTTACCACTCAAGCAATTCTTATGTTTGATCATACAAGTAATTGGAATATCCTACAATATCGTACAAGTAATTTTAAATATATCATCATACTAGCACAACTGAACTACGTTCTTAAATGTTTTACTGGCAAACGAGTATGTGACTTGAATAAATATTTGATAAATATTTGTTAAATATCAAAGTTCAGATACTTTCTTTTTACATCCAATACGGCACTAAGAAACAAACCTGCCCAATTTCGTTGACGTTTACTCTACTACATAAGTTAGTTTTATTAATCACCGAAGACTTGTTGATACATCTATGGAACAAACGATACAAACAAAACAGCAGGTGTGAACAAACATATTTTAACTAAAAAACATAAAAAACAAGTATGAAACATCAGTAAGTCTGCTAAGCGAATTTAGATTTGAAATGCACCAAATACACACCTACATGACAAATCACTGCTGTAGATCTAAACCATGACATAGGAAAAATGAAACTGAACTAATAATATTTTCGGTACCATTTGGGAACCTTATCTGATTATAAATAATAATATTGTGTTGTTTATAGCGGGAAACAAGCAAAAACTCATGGTGATGCTGAGTAAAAAATCACATACTAAGAAAAAAAAACCTATTTAAGGATTTTACTTTTGATACAAAAGAAAGAAAAATGCGCAAACAAACAAGTAACGTAAAATTAAGTTTACCGTAACTAAAAAGCTTTCAAAGGAACATTGTTAGGAGCAAAGGAACAAGTTTAAATCATGGTCTTTAGAACATCAATAAAATCCATATAAGAATGATTGATTGTATTCAATTTTGCCTCTAATACCCCGTTCCCACTACAAACTATATTTCATGATTTACAGTATCTTGATATCAAATGCCATGCTAGTTGTTTCCAGTGAAAACTAGATGTATAGATACTGATATCAAGATACTCTATATCACGTAATATGTTGACATTTGTTTTACATTCATGGCTTTCAGCAAACATTACGAATGAAGAAAAAACTGGATAACAATCTACCTTCCAGGACTCTTTTAAACAGCTGACTCTGGAGAACAAGACGAAACATGAAATAAAGTTTACGTCCTTTCAAATTATATGAGCATATAATTATAGCGGAAAAACCCGAGAAAAGTTATATCAGCTATACAGGGCCACAGTATGGTAAGTTATGGTTCCTTTTTGAAAATTGAAACCTTTCCCAAAAAGGTAAGAAATAATATAATTTCATTTTCCATGCCTATATAATCGAATGATCAACATTTGCATAGTTTTTGACTATTCCTGGCTGTCTATAGTTGGTTTGGCCACTCTCAACGATTTCGCTAACTCGGCTTGTGTGTTCAGATTTGATGTTTGATGTGTTGTTCCTTTAGCTTGGACGCCATTTCAATAAATGAAAGATGTTCAGGATTTCAAGGATGCACGATTAACGGATAGGCGTTAAGTATAAGTTGATCGTAATCAAATGTCAAAAACTACTGGGGTTTGGTACGAAATCGATTAATGAGCTTTGCTGTGTGCAGGGCTGGCAAATGTCATTTTCAAGTAAAGATCTCATTCGATGTTTGCCTGAATACAGTTTTCTTCAAAATGTCTTCGATTTTTACGTCCTGATCGAACGAAACAGGTCATCAAAATAAGAAGCACGTAATTGGTATTATTGTTATTTACAACATCTGTTTTGAAATACATTTTTCCCTCTATCGATTGCATATGATTATTTGAGCCATAAATATAAATTCGAAATTGAGGCGTTAAAATCCTATGCGAAACAATTTCATGACTGCATTATGATTGACAAAAAAGCTCATAATAGTTCGTGTCTTCCTACGCCAGAGAAAAGACAAGTTTTTTCTTCCTCACATGAAGGCTGTCGGATTTACCAGTTCTGGCTGTGATCTCATCAAATTGGATCAAGTGTTGTCTTTAAGACAAATAGGTTTAAAATACGCCTATGAGGAGAAATGATTCACTCGAATAGTGCGTGTTAGGATCCCTTTTATATATTTTGAAATTTATGATCAGTTAAACTTTCAAGAAAATTATAAAATAAAAGTTTGTTTCACCGCATTTCGATGAAATTTTTAGGCGATAGGGCTACTAGGTGTTAAGCTAGCCAAGCTCTTTCATATGTCTTCAAGTGTTCTTCATAATTCAGCGGTCAGCATGCCAATCAATTTGTTTTAAAGCTCCTTTTTCGTCACTTTATTGTGATTTAATTTATCTATACATGATATATGATAAAATAAATGATTTCCCTGACTTTATAACTACCTTGATTTCACTGGTTTAGCTGACAAATTTTCTTCATGATCTTCGAATGTCTTGAATCTTACTGAAATCAATCGTAGTAAGTATTCTCACGGAAACATAAGTAGTGATTTTTTAAGATAACCGTAGGGACTAAATATTTCTTATATTCCTTACCATGATCTTTTATATTCATTAAACAGTTTCATGTTGAAATTGATGAATATGCAATGTTTATGTATGAATATGCGATTGAATATTATTCAAATAAACTTTCTTAATGAATATTCAAACAAATAAACCTGTTATATGCTAATTGAAATGCTTTGAACATTTTGCGGTCGATAGAATATTAGCTCATATCATTTCAGTGTTCTTTCAAACAAGATTAATGAAATTTTGTTTGCAGTGAAGGAATATTTCTAAAAAAGAAATGCCAAAATAATAATATTAGCAAATGTTTTTGATGAGAAATTTTGATGACAAGACCAAATTATATTCATTAATAGACCAACCTTGGAGGTTATAGTACGATTTTTTTTTACAAATGCCGATGTAATATAAATATCTTTCGAAAGTGTTTGCTCTAAAACAATAAATTTTTCGACATTTTTATGGTGCATAATAATAAACAGCTTACTATCATATCATATTATATCAAATCAAACATTTTACCAGTATAATGCCATTCAATTTTTTAATAAGGCTGAGTTATTGGACACATAACCTATAATTTGAGAGAGTTGTAATATATGAGTTTATATATCAATATGTTAGGTAATTTTTTTACGAGTCAACTGATTCGGTAACGAGTTTTGCGATATGTTGTCCGATTACTATGTCTCAAAGTCTGCACTGGCTTTGAGGCAAAATTCACAACTACTGTTTAGTACCTCCCAAACGATCGTTAATGTTCAAATTGGTGTTATGAGTATCGAAAGGCAGGAGTTAACAAATGGGAAAGTGCTGCCAAAGGTACACAGCTCTTAAAATTAGTGTATATTTCTGTACAATATCAAGTACATAACCCAATACTATTTGACATCCTAAAACGTGCAAAGTTTTAAAACATTGCAACCTTTGTCCAAAATACTGTATGCAAAAGCTTGCCTTTCCAAGCAATATTTCTTGCCACTAAGATAATACGAGGAGTCCTACAACGGCATTTCAAAACAGCATTTTATGAGTTTATAGAGTCAAAATAAAACCTTTGATAGGAGTAAAAGGAATTTTAGAAATCAAGGTTTTAATATCGTTGTAAAGAAGCTGTGTAGGTTCTTATAAACCTGACTAAAATTTGAAACCCTTTGGCATCTCTTGCTGCCATAATAAAACCGAATTGTTTCATAAAACTTTAATAAAACTCTATAAAGCTGGATGGTTTTGGTAATGTTACTTGGGTATTAGTCGCACATTTATTTAAACGAATGCGCTTTTTGTATCATTTTTTCAGTTTATGAATTCAAATTTCAGTAAAATTCTTCATTGGAACATACGGGCATCATATTGAACCAACGAGCTTACTGAAACTAAGGGAATAATTCTGTTGACATATTGGATAAAATCGATCAGATTCTTGAGGGGCATTTTATCCCTAGATACCGTTCTTAAGAATTTGGTGTGATTGATAACATATTTTTTACCGTCGTTTCAAGAAAAGGTAAAAAAACTGAAAGCGAACTTTTCGGAACCAATTATTTCAAAGATGCTCAGAATAAACTGATGATTTTGAAGTTTTGGAATACATACATGCATAGGTGTGGATCGGCATGAGTCGGCTTTTAAGTGTTGTCAATTAAACTTTTTTTCCCACCAGCACATCCACACTTTGTAATTGTGCCATCATTGACCCCCGGACATTTTTAATAATTTAATCTTCACTATCAAAATCATCAACACACTTTGCGATTAACTGCATGACTGCAACGGCATCCTAACTGTTTGTTTAAATTTGTGAAAATTGACTCTTAAGCGTTAGTCCAATTGCCTTGCTTGTGCAATAAATACTAACCATCACACTTTGTGAATGCCTTCAACAGCTTTTTTTTTCTGTTTGTTAAAATCGGTGAAAATCAACCTTTGAACTTTCTTATATCCTTACCAATGAATATTCTACATTTCATTTTGTGAGTATCCCAGCAGCACCTTTTCCGTTGACATAAATCGAATCTCAAGCGTCATTGAAAAAAATGTCTTCCCAAAAAAAAACCATTATGACACTTTGTAAGTGGCCATAACAGCATCCTCACTATTCCAATAAATCAGCTCTTAAGCATTCAACATCCATCCATGCACTTTATGACTTGCCCTAATGGCACCCTTGCTGCTGGTTTAAATCGGTGCTTTAAAAAAAATGAGGATGTACGTTAGTCCCAAGCATCATTTACTCATATTCATTCAACAGAATAGATACACAAAATGTATTTGGACCATTCAAGTGTGCATCCGGAAAATAAAGGAATTGCCTACCGAGGCTGCACTTTTCAAGGGATGATTTTCTCGAGGTCCTGGTTGGTCAATTTCCCAATTTTTAACTGTAAGTTTGTGTCAGTTTGTGTCAAATAACACTGTGGATGGCGCGATCCACCCACTCGAAGTTCTCGGTTGTGTTCACGCGCAATTGGGCAAAGTTTCAAGAACTATCAAGCTTGTTATAGACCCTAACAAGATACCAGATATCAGCTTCATTGGATACTGTTAACTGAGGACTGTATTTCAATTACATGACCAAACCTGCTATCATCGTCATCTAGCTTTATAACACTTCTGGGGAGTGCGGTATGAAAGCTCTGAACTCCTCAGTTGCACTTCCAATTTGAAGTTTCCGATGACAACACCAATGCATGAATTTGTGACACGCTCGTTCAGCATGTCGAGGGAAGTCGAGAAAATTTCCAATCTCAGTAAGCTTTGCCCGCGGATGATTGGTTTTTCTTGAGTTGTCATGGTTTTTCTGTTTCAACTCAGTAGTAAATTTTTAATTCATTAAGGTTCTTTTTATACTTTGAATAACGTCCCTAAGAGTGATGTGAAAAACAGAGAGAGAAATACTGATAATATTTTCACTTCGCCTTGCTTTCTCAAGAAGTAAAATAATTTTGATTTGAAATTTCTACTAAAGGTTTTGTGCATTGCGTTACAGAAATCAATCCAAGAATATAAGAAGAATGAAAGCTTAGAGTTGCTGGATCGACTGAAACATCCGCTGAACCTTTCCATGTTTGTTGCAGCTATCATTGGAAAGAGCAATCATAAGATAATTTTGCTAAAAAAATGAGAGGTTTTTAGAGATTGAATTTTGGCCATCTGTAAGGGTGAGATCGTTTCAATTTAATGATTTGATTGTTTTATTGGCAAATCTCTATTACATTCAACTTGACATATGTTACTCGGAGCGTACGTTACGATACATCCTCACATTTTTCCTTCGCTGTGGATTCATAAAATTCGTTGTAGTTCAAATCAATTCATCTATTTTGTTTTACAGAATCATTAATGCAACGAAGTATGCATGGCCATTCAAAACAATCTCCTCGACCAAACTGAGAATATAAGCCGAAACTTTATTAACTTTTGTGAACATAGAGTATCATTTTGTTTGAAATGCAGTTTCACAAATACAAATACGATTAAGGGTCAGATCTTAAGTAGTTATCAGCTCGCCTTGTAGACCAAGTTGAAGACCAGCGTCCCACAAAACAACACACCGAACCCAAACAAAAATAAACTCAACCACAAACATCCAACCACCGTGGGACTCGATAGTTCTTCGAACCCGATCCAACCATTCAACTTTTCGGCACAAAGTCAAAAACAACATCACTTTTGCTCTCCTTCTTTTGGCCAACCAGCAATTCGATCGCTTCCTGGCTAACACCTTGCAAGCCAAAATATGCTCTCTTTTCTGACTCTTCATCGGACTTCCAAGCTTCCTTTCTTACGAACAAAGTGTAGCAAACACGGACCTCGTGCTCAATTAAACCATTACTTTACTACCAACAAGAACAACAACAACAACAACCCACACTCACACACGTCCAACCGACCGGCCACCACCGGTCGGTCATTTCCTTGGACTGAAAGTAAAAAGAGCAACGAAATCGAAAACTCTTATCGCAAGGCTTGCCTTACCTAACAACTCAACTTGCAAACAGAAGTGAAAAAAAAACACATCCAGAACCAGAACCATCATCATTCCAGGCCAGGAACCGCCGCACCGCCGTCATCGGTCAAGCTCCAGAGCGAAACACGAGCGAAACAGGCGCAATCGCACACAGGCGCAGAGTTCTCGGGTGGAACGTTCTGCACGGGAAGGTTCAGCAACCTCGGGGCTCAGGTCGTCGAGTGCTGCTCGCTGCTCGATTCCAATTCTTTCCGGACCGTGTGTGCAAATGTGCTCAAGCCATGGAAAGTGAGAATTTCATCATCAATCTCGTCTTCTCCGGGCCGGATTCTTGAGTTTTCTGTGATGCCATTCTGGTTGGTGCACGTTTGTGTGGGTTCATTTGGTTCGCCTCGGAAGGAAAGCATTAGCAATTACCACGCACTTTGCTCATCGTTCTGCACTGGCTGAGGTTGCGATCGAGCTGATTGTTGCTCCTTGGATGGATTGCACGTGGTTTTTCCGATGGGAGGTGAACGATCATGATCATGATCTTGATTGCATTTGGCATGGCTCTTAGCGATCATTACCCTTTCAATCGTTGTTTTATGGCTGGGAATGGGTGGGAGAATGACATTGTCTAGTCGAGAATCCGGGGGTGTGACAGAAGGGGATTTACATAATCAGCTCGTCGGGTTTGTGCAGGAACGAAAAATATAAACAGTCCTCCGAGTGATCCAAGGATTTCATCATCTTTCGAAAGATTCTTCAATGATGAACGAATAAGTTGCACTTGATGACTCATGCTTAGCTTGAGAATTTGAATATGGTTTTTGGTGGGTGTGGTAGTAGGTAAAACTTCGATTTACCTTATCTGAATTTCCTTTTAACGGAATGTGACCAAGCTTGTCAACGAATTGTCTTTTCGACTATATCACCATTTGAGATCTATAACATTTGGTCAAACGTCAATTCGTCGATCGACATTTGATCGAATGGACATATAATCGAAAGAGCATTGCGTCAGATGACATTTGGTTGAATGAAATTTGGTCGAAAGACATTTGGTCGAAAGACATTTGGTCGAAAGACATTTGGTCGAAAGACATTTGGTCGAAAGACATTTGGTCGAAAGACATTTAGTTGAAAGACATTTGGTCAAAAGACATTTGGTCGAAAGACATTTGGTAGAAAGACATTTAATCGAAAGACATTTTAACGCAAGACATTTGGTTGATCGGACATATTGTCGAATAGAGTATAATGCCAGGAACATTTAATTCAAGGTACATTTCGTTGCAATCTTAGAAAATTTTGGCTAAGCTATCAAATTTGTAAAATTTTGAAGATTAGATTTGATAATTCGAATCAAAATTTGGTATGGAGATTGCGATTAAATACTTGTGATGTTATTGAGCATTGCTGCTTGAATATAGTTATTTTCAGTTTAAATTTTATTTTCCCTATCTTTCCAAATAGTAGAGCTATGCACTGCATGTTAAGCGTCATACAAAATCAGATATAACATAGTCTGTTCAAAATCTGTAGTCTATACATTGTATTAGCGCGATGTCTGTCAAAAAAATAAAATATAACATATATACATATACTATAGTCTGATACATATGTGTATGCTCTATTTCTGCTTTATTTTTATTGTTTCTGGTGTATTTGTCAGAATTGTATCGTTCCTCTCAAGAGGTAATGGATTTTTTCAGTCAATACGGATCGGAGGTTTAAACTTCTATCTATTTATTAAAAGAGATATTTAATTCAATTACTATTACTGCAGTTACTTAGCAGCTAAGTTTTTGTAGTAAACGTTACTTAAAACAATTAAGATTTTTGACGAAATAAAAAACTCAGCACAAATATAAAGTTAATTTTTTGCATTTTAATTTATCAAAATTTTTAAAAGAATCATTCAATTTATAATATGTGAAATATCACTTGTCATAATCCAGCCATTTGAGAAACATTCTTTGTTCGGGAAATTAAATTCAGGGAAATCATTCTTTTGAAAAATCTGAACTTTTAAAGAGAATAACTGTCCCAGTTTGAAAATGATAATATTTTAAAATCCTTCGCCAAAATGAGTTTAACATGTTTTCGACCAAATGTAATTCGATTAAATATTCATTTGATCAAATTTACATTCGACGAAATGTACTTTTCGGACTAAATGTATTTCAAACAAGTATCATTCGATCAAATGACATTCGACCAATTATCCATTCGGTGAAACATATTATTCGGTCAAATGTTATTCGACGAAATATCTTCATGGTCGGTATTCACAGATAAAGTCTGTTTCATTCAGAATTTGTTAGCTCAACATGGATGATTTTTCCAAGAGTACGTACTTTCGTACTTTCAATCTAAAGTTATCATTTTGTAGGGTTTTATAAGGCCTTATACATAGATACAAGAAACAATTTTTGTCAGCTTTTGGGATGTTTTTACGAACTTTCTTTCGGAATTTGATCCTTCATTCTTTTGCTCAGTTCTACTATCCACCTTATCTGCCTTGTTTTGCATAATTTTTTTTTCCAAATCGGACGGTGTTTTAATTGGTTTGCCATACATTTTATTTACGCTTGACAATTGCCCAAAATTTTTCAATGAAAAGTATATGTGGACAATTTGGTAGATTGTTATTTCGCTCAATGAGGTAAAGTTTATGACCTGGGATTTTCACGAGTTCCATCATCCATCAAAACACATCCATGGTACGTGGTTAGTACTTGCTCGTACAACTTCCTTGAACGGTTTTGTTTCCACGTCTTGTTGGGATGTTTGCCGGCATGAGACGACCACAATCCTTCTCTCATAATGATTCGCCGAACCGTACTGTGTGACGTAGTGAACTTTTTCACAAAATCACGACCGGAGACCCCAGAGTTATTTTGGACTGCCCTGGTTACCTTCGCTCGTAGTTACCAGACGTATGTTCCCCTTCTACGCTTGTTTTGTTAAGTTTGATCAAACTTTAGTGTGTTTCCCGAAAATGTTTAAGCAAAATGTACTGAAATTTTAGTACCTTTGCGATCAATGCCCCTGACTAAGTTGGGTTTTCAACGTGAGTAAGCTGAATTCTCTCACATCTTTCTCTTTTCATTTCTGATGAATTTGGAAAATGTGAATGAATCAAGGTGAAACATCAATTCCACTGTATAAAAAATCTGAATCAAAACGCTGTTATAAGTTTCTCGCTCGCAAACGTTGGCATTAAAAAAAGGCTTTTTTCAGATGGTGATAAAAAAATGCTAAGACAGATAATTGCTTTTGATACATTTCCCTAGGAAGGTAATTATTTAAGCTTACTTGGAAAAAAAATCAACGCTCTTGCGATAACCGGAACTTTACCACGGCGGACGAAAACATGCGTGTAGGCATGTTTTTGAGTTCTTTCCTCGTTTTATTTATCAATTCCTAGATCTTACACTTCATATTGGCCCAGAAATTCTCGATGGGACGCAACTGAGGGACGTTGGCCGAGTTCGCCTACTTGTGTACCACATCAATATTCAGCCGCTCCATCTCCTTCAACGATCGCTTCGAGTAATGGGCCGACGTAAGATCTGGCCAGAACACCGCGTCTTTGCCCTTATGGAATTTCTTGATGTACGACTTCCGGCAGGCATTTCTTACTATAAATTTCCCCGTTCACGGCCAGTTCGGAGCGAAAAAAGAGCGGCTTTGACATTCCCCTACTCGCTGATTGTCAGCCATAGCAGCACCTTCTTGGGGAACTTGGTGTGTGAAATGAACTTCATCTCGGACCTCGCTTTCTTCGTAGGGGAAGTAAAATACGAAGTTCCCTGCCAGTCGTTGCCATCCAGGGTGAGATAGGTCTCGTCGTCCATCGCCACCGCCACGTTGCGATTCGCCGGGAAAATCG
The DNA here is from genome assembly GCA_034211315.2 of Aedes japonicus. Classification (NCBI taxonomy): domain Eukaryota; kingdom Metazoa; phylum Arthropoda; class Insecta; order Diptera; family Culicidae; genus Aedes; species Aedes japonicus. Next base: position 8,632 of record JASCZW010006852.1, on the reverse strand, counting down.
AGTTGAGCATCTTATTCAGCCGCTGCCACTGCGTCATTGCCTGCCGCTCCGAAACCAGTGGACGCGACTTCCGCTTCCTGACATGTATGATCATGTTCGCCAGGTACTTTTTCACTGTTTGGCAGGATAAACCGATCTCCCGGCCAAGCGCACGCAGTGATGTAGCCACTTTTTGTCGCTCAGGGTCGTCGGCCGTCCGGAACTGGGCTTTCTTTCAATGCTCTGATTGTTGTTTAATAGTGCAAAGATGATGTAAATGCTGGAACGGGTGTATCCGGCGTCCACAAAATGCCGCACGATGTCCGTTTACGTGGCTGTGTGCCGTTCTTTGAACGCGTACACTTCTGAACGGAGTTGCTTCCCTGTTTATGCCATCACGGTTAGAGTTCGACTGATAGAGCTGTCAAATTTGGTCTGCTGACTCATGGATTACTATGATTGATGTTGCAGTTTGTCAGTCCGGGTGAAGATAAACCCCTGAAAAATCATTCATTTTTGTCAATTATTTAAAATGCAAACGTTAAGCCTGTTCCATGGGTTCTTGAAAATCTGAATAAGAATCAGAAGGAGTGGGAGCTAATGGTGTAGATGGCCTCTTCTTCAAGTGGACCACTAACGCCGGTATTTCACTTCGGTCTTTCGACAATCATCGTGTCATTACCGGAACGCTCAGGATCGTGAGTTTCTCCGTTTTGAAATGATTGGTTACATACGCAAACAAGATCAGAGCATTCCGATATCATTGAACAATAACATCTTGATAGATATCAGGATTACTTATTTGGCAGTAGCTTGGTTTCCGTTATTGTATAAAATCTATAATCATAACTTACAAGAAATGACGCAAATTTTGTGAAGGAACACAAAATTCCATCTTTCAATACTGCTTTTCTTCTTCAAATGCTTTTTGATGAAAGTTTTGATCTTAAGCATCTAGCTATAGCTTCCGTTAGAAAAAAAAACCAAAATTTGGGTTTTATTAAAAAAGAGTTATTCAAAGACATGGATTTCAGTGGTATAAATACGTTCAATTTTATGCTGTCGATTCATTTTGGTCCTTCACCTCAAAATTTTGTGAACATGTAAAATAAACAGTACAAAACGATCGATGCTAGAAGTTGTTATTTTGTTCAGATTAATGAAGATAATAATCAGGTGAACCCCATGTGTCACGCGGCGAATCGAAAAAACGTAAAGAGTTGAATTTCAAAACAATTTGTTTCTCTCCCTATGCACTGTTCCTTCCTTAAAATTTACTTTTTTTAAGACGGCACCTTAAGTTTCGATCATGACGATTATGAGCAATGAATTGTGATCTGTCATAAATGTTGTATATCATGTAATAAGAGAGCGAATTTTAACTTGTCACTTATCTCCGACTGCGTTAAGAATAGTTCTATTGTTGTTATCACCAAGAACAATTCGCATATAAGTATAGGGCTTTGAAATTCCGTCTAGTGTGTGTGTCCAATCCATCACCCTCTGACCGGCAGTGGTAGTATGGAAGAAATCTGTGTGCAATAGTTTTTTGTATGTGACCTTTGAAAGCAGCTTTAATCCGGGAATTAGGAAGTGCTAGCTCTTTTGCAGATCCTGCAACCCCTTTCAGAAAGTCTGAAGAGTCACGCCCATTTTGAGGTTACTTTTACACGCAGTAAGCCCCGCATTTGAACATGACCGTTTTCATGTGGATAACGGTAAAGTTAAAACACTTCCAGGATCAAAAATATGCAAACCTGGCGCGTATATATTGTAGATTAATGTTATAACTCTCACTCTTTTGGAATAGCGTAGTTCCCTTTGCTATAAACTTGCCATTTTCGTTTGTTTAATTTTCACCTCTTGTTTAGTTGTGTTTTGTTTGGGTTTTCTTTTGTTTTTTTTTTTTCGTTTTCGCAAAATAACCTTAAATGATTAAAATAAAATTAAATGACTAGTGACACCATAAATAACTTATTGGTGCTGATGAAGCTTCACTAATGGAATCTTGGTGATATTTAAGTATTGCAATGATAAAAATATCATCTGCGAATACTTATATCACGTGTAGATTATCATTTTTTTCTTTCAACAAATTAACTTAGGGGCATTTTTTTTTCACTTAACACTTAACACGTCTTGATTCATGAGTATAAAAATGTATGGTAACAATCGACATCCTTGTTTTAAAGGGTGTTCCGATCAAAATTTTGTCAAACAGTCATGTGTGCGAGTCGATCAAAGTTTTTATTAATGACTCAAATTCTTCCTTGTCCACTTTATTCGCCGCAGAACGCCAGTTTGCCTTGAACTGTTTCTCGCTCACAACAGCTTTTTGAGTCTTCTTAAGGTTCCGCTTGACGATGGCCCAATATTGTTCGATTGGGCGGAGCTCTGGCGTGTTGGGAGGGTTCTTGTCCTTGGGCATCACTTGAACGTTGTTGGCAGCATACCATGGCCTTTTTTCCGTAATGGCAAGATGCCAAATCCGGCCAAAATAGAACGGAACAATTGTGTCGCTTCAGGCAAGCTAGTGAACGTTTTTGTAGGCATTCCCTCAGAAAAATTTCCTGGTTGACGGTTCCGGTCGCAATGTCAACGTTGCTTTTCAAGCCACAGGTACAGATGGCCTGCCACACCAGATATTTCTTCGCAAACTTTGACAGTTTAATGTGCTCGAAAATATCTGCCATCATTCCCCGTCCGGTTGCCGTATAAAATTCCTGTCCAGGAAGCTCTTTAAAGTCAGCATTGACGTAAGTTTCATCGTCCTGTACCACGCAATCAAACTTCGTCAGCATCGTCGTATACAATTTTCGCGATCGTGCCTTGGCCGACGTGTTTTGTTTATCGTCGCTCGTCGACAGTCCAGCTCGTTTTTTATCTCTAGCCACGGTTGAACGGCGCCACTCCCAGCTTCTTTGCGATAGCTCGGACTGGAAGGTTGGGGTTTCGCTCAAATAAAAGCATTATTCTACACGTACACATCTTCAAAATGAGAGGTGTGCAAAATGTTTTAATGCACGATGAAAGGAAATGCGTCAAGTTTAAGTCGACCAAATTTTGATCGAAACACCCTTTATTTGACCTTAGAAAAGTTGAATCTGTCATGTGACACCTCAAACCATACGGGTGCCACACTGGAAATGGTCAGTTTATGGCTTCTACTCTAACGCCTTATGTGCCACTTCAAATCATATGCGAAATCTAAGATTAGTGTAATGGTGGATATATCAAGTACCAAGATCCAAGCAAAAGTGACTGGTTTCGCGAATGCCACAGAATACAGCATGCAACAGCTCGTGCCCACGGTCACAATAAAAACATCTCCGGGAAATTAAAGGGAAGTGGCCAGTTTCGGATTTGCACCAATTCTTAGCAGGGGTCACCAAAAACCACAAAATGAGAAGAATTCCTGGTTCCCCATAATAAAGTAGCAAAAATTTTGCGCTATAATTTCAAATAAAGAAGCTATTTAAACTCTATTTCAAACTCAAATCTGAGCGCTCATGCCTTCAACAGTCATTCTGGATCATTTAATATGTTTACATGCCCCCTATTGTTTTGTTTGAACCCTCTTCTCTAGAGTGTTTGCAGTCAAACTGTCAAATTCATTCACGTCATTATTTATACGTGTAAAAGCGAATATGATCGCAGATCTATAAACATAAATGTCTCTACTAAATACATATTTTGACGAAAATGGGCAAAACAATTCGTTAAGTTGGAAATATTGTTGGTGTTAAAAAGTGATGAATTGGAACCATGTTGAAACGGTTCGCCTAAATTTACTAAAATACTGATCAAAACCGCTCTGGGCGAGCAACTCAAGCTGATGATGGATCAGCAAAATTAGTTCAAAACAGCATCAGACATTCATTCATCAACGAAGCACTGATGAACCCAATTTCTGTGTATCTCGAGTACTTTTTCAAAAGGACGTAAGTCACAAAATGTGAACAAACGTGTTATTCATGGCATGTTATTAAAAAAATCATGTATGTATGCCAATATTTGTTGACTCCATAAAAAAGAATTATTTCTGAATGTTTTTATTAACTTATTACAAAACGGTGTTAAATCACTTTTGCCCTTTTTTTTGAATAATTTAGATACGCCGCTTGTGTTGAAAAGTAGCTTGCGAATCATTGTTATACCGTTTGAATACTTTTTAACCACGCGTTTGTAAAAGTCTTTATACTATAAGGTTACAAATTTAGATTATTTTTTAGTAAAAATTGATTTTTTTAGCAAAGATATTTTTACAACGTTTTGTTGCAGAAAAAAATTACGTCGTTTTGATAAGTTCGACGTATCTGTGCGATATATGACAACTTGACGTAACATTTCGACGTATCAACATAGGCATTCGCAGACTAACGTACATTTTGACGCAAGTAACATGCCATATATCATACTGACTTATCAAAATGGCGTATTATCTTTTTCTATTGCAGACCGTGGTAAGAAACATTTTTCTAAATGAAACATGAATTTTCACTCCTGGTGTAATTTTTAAGCTCAGTGATGTAATATTTTTGACCAATGTGGATTTAATGTGGAATTTAATTGGAATAAACATGTCCGGGTTTTCGAATAGGAATAAAAATAAACTCAAAAAAGTTCAATGCTGATTTTCTCATTTTCATCCAAATATTACTTACGTCCATTTGAAAAAGTACTCGAGAAATATTGTAAATCGGAATGTACCGGTCACGCTGCTGAGGATAAATTTCTGCTACACAAACAAAAATAATAAAAAAATTCCCTCGTTTTATTCCAAGCCAAAGGAGGCGCAAATAACGAAATTGTTCGCAATCTTTCATGCGTTTTGTAACAATGTTTGCAATCTTCCATACAGCAGCCTTGATTCAGGCGTTAGTTGGCTTAAATTTACATGAAATATCCCATTATTTTCTGCCAAATCTAGCATTCACTTTATGTGCATTAGATAACGCAGCAAGTTGAATATTTTTTTCTATCTGTGTACAATAACAAATCAACTTACTTACCTTTTCAATCAGGTAAGGCTGGATTGGACTCTGTTGTACACAGAAGTTGTGCCCATTCTATCGGGTCCATGTCTGCATTTCGCCAGCCTCACAGTCTACAAAGCGTCGCGTTCTACTTGATCGGTCCACCTTGCATGTTGGGCGCCTCTTCTTCTTGTACCCGTCGGATCGTTATCAAGAATTATTTCAACTTGGCTGTAGTGCGACATTCTTACGACATGCCCAGCCCACCGACGTCGATCGGTTTTAGCGGTGTAAACGATGGGAGGTTCGCCCAGCCACTGATGCAATTCGTGGTACATTCGTCAGCAAAACAAGCGGAAATATTATTTTTAGCTCAGAAATGTAAAGATTGATCAGTAGATTAGTGGAAATCTGTGTTATGGAGCGATGAAAAAGAGTTCGTTTTTTTTTATCTGGCCGGCGCCAGTATCTTCGTAGAATAGAGTTGACCGGAATAATCCACAATTTATTGCGCCAACAGACAAACATAGCTGGCGTCGGTGGTGCAGTGGTAAGTGTGACTGCTACTTGGCACCCCAGTGGGACTGGGTTCAATTCCACCCGACGTCGATGGTTTTTCTGAGGTGAAAAAATCTTGGGCACGTCTTCCTTCTGAAGGGAAGTAAACCCGCTGGTACCGGTTCATAGTCATAAGTTGATAGGTAGGGTCCAGGTGGTGGAGTCGTCTCCCTGGCGTGAGTGATTGTCACCGTGTGTGGAAATAGGCCGACGGAAAATAAATAAATAAAAAAACAGTCAAACATGGCGGAGGCTACGTTATGGTCTGAGGGCGTTTCAGCTAGAATGGTGTTGGAAAACTGGTTAAATTCAACGGGATAGTGCGGATGGAACACTATCACAATGTTTGTATATTGGAAATATCCTTCTTATCAACATGTAACCCTAAGAGTGGACAGCAATTTATGATAGAACCAAAGATGTGAAGAGAAAGTATTGATAGGTCCGTAATAGCATGGCAGGTTGTGAAATTGAATAGAAGTAGTTGAAATTGAGCGTGAGGCTTGTTTGAAAGGCGGCATCCGATCAAGCACATAATCTCTGCCTCAGCTACCAAAGTGCGTGGTAGGCAAGAGGTAGGGAACCCACTTGAGGCAAAAGTGTCGGCTTGATCGTGCTCAAACATGCCCTACGCTCAATTTCAACTACTTCTATTTAATTTCACAACCTGCCGTGCTCTTATGGACCTATCAATACTTTCTCTTCACGTATTTGGCTCAGAAATTGCTGTCAACTCCTAGTAATAGTCCTTATTAAATCATAAAATTCTGTTGAACTCAATAAAACACAATCACTATCAATGTAGAGATTTAGTCTAGATACATAAAATGTCCAATACAAAGCCAAAGCAAGTGTTTACAACGAAATTGTTACCAATCTTTCATACAACAGACAATTCATATAGATTTAGGTGAAATCTGGCTTAAATTTCACATGAAGTATCACATGAATTCATGCCAAATCATATAATGCCATATATGTGCATAAGATAATGCAGAAAGATGCATGATTCTTTCAGTTTGTGCTTTTTCTAAGAAAATTCATGAAAATCTTTTTTTGACCTATTGGTTCTGATTTAAAAAAAAACAATAATAACACGTAGAAGGAGATGTTCGCTCATCACCATGAGGCACCAAGAGTGAACAACAATGTTTTTGGCTAGAATGAAAGATATGAAGAGAAAGTTGTGATAGTTCCGCTAGTGTGCGGCAGGCTTGGAAATCTAACAGATGTTTTAGGAAAATTGAGCGAAAAGGGCATGTGTACAGTGGTACTCGAGCCAACGACATTTTTGCCTAACATCTAACTGCGGGGTAGGTCGAAGCACGGACTAGGTCCACCACTTAAACAGGCTGTTGAAGTCTTCATATCTTTCATTCTAGCCAAAAACATTGTTGTTCACTCTTGGTGCCTCATGGTGATGAGCGAACATCTCCTTCTACATCATGATCGTTACTCCTCGCACGGAGAATATATAACATAACAATTAATGTAAATAATAACACGTTTAACGAGCACTTTGAATCCTTATGAAATTTAGTTGTTCTTTTAATTAATAAAAATCTATGAAAATTTCGTGTAATACGTGTAACTTAAATTAACATCACGTCATGTTATAATACGTGCTCAGTGTTTGGTTCATATAAATTTCGAAAAAAACACAACTTTATAGCAATTCAGATGCTTCGTTTGTATGCATCGAAAGTAGTTTACATTTACATGAAATTTTATAATGAACATTAATATTCCAGCTATCCATAATATCTCATAATATTTTCCAAGAAAATTCATAAAAAAAATTTCCGAACTAATGGTTCTGATTTAGAACAAATTAATAGTTCGTCAAGTTCATCAAGCGCTTTGAATTTTCATCAAATTTAGTTGTTCTTTTAACAAATTAGAATCTATGAAAATTACGTTTAAAACTTAAATTTACGACACGTTATGTAATAATACGTGCTAAGTGTTTGGCTCATGTAAATATGCGGAAAAACACAAATTTATAGATATTTGGACGCGTTGATTGAATGCATCAAAAGTGGTCCAAATTTACATGTGATTTTTTAAAGAATGAAGATATTTCAGTTGTTTATAAATTCTCTGCAGAAACTGTTGATACTCCACAGATAGAATGAAACATTTAATTTCCTGCGTTGTCTAATGCAAATAAAAGGAATGCTAGATTTGACATAAATTAATAGTATCTTCCATATAAATTTACACCAGATATCACTGAAATCAGGTCTGTTGTATGGAAGATTGAAATTACGAAAAAAAAACGCCATCTATGAAACAATATTGCTGTCTTGATGATTGACTCACTCATGTAAAAAGTTATTTTAAAAATACTAGATTTATTTGCCTCGGAAGCTAACAAAACAAAAACTAACATTGTGTTTATTTTCATCTACTTTCAGGTAAACAATCCAGACAAACATCTTTACGTACACAAAAATTAGAAGATCACGCCAGTAGCCCCCCCAGTTCATCCATCCAACAGCAAGTACCTTTTCCGCAACCCACCGAATTCAGTCCTCTCAAACGTCCGCTCCACAGCGACCATCCATGCGGAAAAGGTTCTTCAACTTTTCACGCGTCCAATTAACCAATGCCGGGATGCGCAAAACCCCCTAGAAGAAAAGAAATCAGATCGAGCACTGCTAGAACACCGTCTTCATCCATCTTTATAATTACCGACTTGCACCAGAACCTTACCATTTTAATTGCCCGGCCACAAGACTAGACTCCGTCCCCCTCTTCGACCTCCACGAGACACTCATTTCCATCGGTGGATCTCTATGCATTCCGGAGAATGGAACTCGAGGGAACGCAAACCGACCGAGACGTTTTGCGATTTATGTTTCTCCGCACTTGGGGGGATGGCTGCAGGATGACTCCGACGAACCTACACGGGCTCAGCTCGGAGGCCTGCAGCGCATCTCATCAATTGCCCATAACTGAAGTCGGACTGCAAGTTTTTTCTCTTCTGCTTTCGCCTGGTCTAGGATCAGTCGGGGGATGATGAAAATGTGATGGAGCACTTCCGTCCGTCCACCCGTCTGATCGTTCGCGCCTGTTCGTTCGTTCGCCCGTTTGCAATATCGCTCGGAACAGGTTTC
>JASCZW010006851.1:0-86256 GCA_034211315.2 Aedes japonicus | reverse complement strand
AGACCCTCAATTGTTTATGTTTTGATATTTTGACATGTTTTGAAGCAAACGGCTCAACCTGGTGCATTTGTATACGTGATCAGCATTTGATTCAATTGAAAAAATGGAGAACGCAGTGCTTTCGAAAGCAATTCCCTTGTGTATCCGAAAATTGGTCGTTCGTGATGTGCAAAACGGTGAATCGCACCGGAATGTCGCTAAGAAGTACAGTATCAGTAAGGCAGCGGTTGGCAAAATTCTTCTGAAGCTTAAACGTTTGGATCAGTGGTGGATCGCCCTGGCAGAGGCAGGAAGCGGAAAACGGATGCGAGAACGGACACCAAGATCATGCGCGAAGTCTAGAAGAACCCGAAGGTAACTGTCCGCGAGATCCAGGAAACCCTTCAGTTATCAGTTTCCGGTCGAACTGTTCGTCGCCGTCTCGTAGGACAGGGGTTGAATAGCAAACTTGCTCGGAAGCGCCCATTTATCAGCAAAGGCAAACAAAGCCAAACGGCTTAAGTTTGCTAAGGAGCATGCTGATAAGCCCCTAGAGTTCTGGAAAACGGTTCTCTGGACGGACGAATCAAAATTCGAGCTGTTTAACCGAAAGCGGCGGGTTCGTGTTTGGTGCAGATCGGGAGAGGAGCTTCAGGAGCGCCACATCCAAGGCACGATGAAGCATGGAGGAGGAAATGTGATGGTCTGGGGGTCTTTTTCGTGGGGTGGAGTGGGAAGCATTGTGAAAATCGACGGGATAATGACGGCAGATTCATTACATCAACATCCTGCGAGAAAATCTGGAGGTTTCGCTGATCCAGGCGGGCCTTGAAGAGAAGTTCGTATTCCAGCAGGACAACGACCCGAAGCATACTGCCAAGAAGACCAAGTCTTTCTTCCGGTCTTGTCGGATCAAACCGCTGGAGTGGCCTCCACAAAGCCCAGACCTCAATCCCATCGAGAATTTGTGGGCGATTCTCGATGCCAGGGTTGACAAAACTGGTGTTACCAATAAAAATAACTATTTTGAAGCCCTGGAGCGCGCCTGGGAAGAGCTAGATCCACAGCACCTAAAGAACCTGGTCGAGAGCATGTCGAAGCGCCTGCAGGAGGTCCTGAAAGCCAAAGGAGGACACAGCAATTATTGAAATGCATTTATTTTACTTTAATTTATGTTTTCTGTAGCCTAAATGAAGTGGGCACTTTTTTTCCCACGTGTGTTGGTATAAAATTATCATTTGTAAAGTTCCTAGATACCTACTTTCCGTTCTGTTCGTTATTTGTATGGGCTCTACAAGTTTCACCTCTTCACCTCTTTTTCTAACTGTCTTTGGATCTCTTTTCAACGAGCATTCGCCTGCTTTCAACTTGGTATTCTCTTACCGACTGAGATATCTGAGGTTCTCTTCGCATATGAATGACGAATAAGAAGTGTATCGAAAAGTAGTTATAATCATTCCAAGAATGAAATAAAATTAAAGACAATTCGCAAATTTTCAAACCAATGCATTTGTGTTGCCGGTTAACATGTTAAAATATCAGTTAAACCAACAAATTAATCAGATTACTGATTTCGATCATATGATCGTACTTTAGCACAGTTGATTTTTTTGCACGACACCAGCAGCGTCCAGAGGTCAGTTTTTCTTGAAGTCTACCATCTTGTGGGCCACAGCATCTGCCTTTTCGATGTTCCGCTTGAGGATTGTCCAGTTGCATTCAATCAGTCGCAATTGGGGACAGTTTGGTAGATTGATATCTTTTTTAACGAAATCAACATTATTTTCAGAAAATCCAGTAGAGTAGAGTTGATCTTGCATAATGGTAAGAGGTCAAGTCAAGTAAGATGAGAGGAGAAATCTCATGCTTCTGAAATAGTGGTAGCATTCTCTTCTGCAAGCACTCGTTTCGGTAAATTGCCAGCATTAATTGTTCCTTAATGTGTAGAAAATGAAAGATTAAAAGCAAAATGTACAAACCACTTGCCAAACGAGCACCTTTTCACCGATTTTTCATCGTTCGTCGTCCATCAAAACACACATTGTCCAAAATACGGTTGTACAGTTTTCCTCATTTTGGCACGAAGATTGCTTTGGTACTTTTTGTTTCCTAAAGCCTGTTCACGTTGAATTTCGGACACTTTTCTTTCAGTGTAGATTGAGAATTATTCCACGGATCGCTGAAACGTTTCACTTATATAACAGCTCTCCCCATTATTTCGTGGTACAACATGTTTACATTTTTGTAACATTCAGTAAAATGGCGTTGAATCAAGTTGAAGTGCGCAAACGCATTTTGTACGAACGGCAGCAAAATTCTAATTTATCGGTACGCAATCTTGCCAACTGTATGCAAATCATTTGACCAGCGCTTGACTGTGTATCGGAAGGATGGAAAAGGAACAAATCGAAAAGTATGCTCCCGACAAATGGACAAGAAGGTGGCAGCCATTATTGAGAAGAATCCCAATCTATCTATGCGAAATGTGGCTCGCAAAGTTGAGAAGTCAAAATCATACGTACAGAAAGTGAGGCAGAGGCAAGGACTGAAGGCGTACAAAGTTTGAAAGGTGTCCATCCGATGACAGCAAAATTTCAGCACAACATTTTCTTGCATCACAATGGACGACGAAACATACGTACTCGAAAACTTTCAACTTTTCGTCTCTACTGGCACTATCAATAGGGATGTGAACGAGAAAGAATGTCTGCAAAAGCAGTTGCTATCGTCAGAAGCCACGACGCTCCAGTCTGTTTTGGCCTCTTATCACTATCCGATATCCGATCCGTCCTGGAATGGTAAAATAAGTGCCAAAAACAGCAAATCCACCAAACTGTCCAGAACTTCGCCCAATAGAAAATTACTGGGCTCTAGTTAAGCAGAAACTCTTCGAAACTAAGAAGAAAACGAGTGGTATCGATGATTTCGGTGGGCGCATCTGAGGATACTTTACGGAAGTTCGAGAATTTTATAGAACGAAGGATTAACATCTTAATCAACTGTTTTTTATGTAGATATAACTCTATTATTGTGGAATAAATAATCGGTTTTGGTGTCCGAAATTTAATGTGGACAGACTTTATATGTCTTGAAATCATTTCTTGTACTAATCCGCTGGATGATTGCGGTGGTGGTTCTGTATTTCTTGGCCAAATCACGAGTAGGGGTTGATTTGTTCTCCTGAATATTTACGACGACTTTTTGGTCTAATTCAGGATTGCTTCAACCTGGTATTTGTCCAGTTCTAGGCAGATCTTGCAGGGTACATTGCTCACCATACTTTTCAATCATTCATTTTATATTCGGTGGATGCACTTTGAGCTTTTAGGAAATCGCATTGTCCATCAACTGTGCAGAAGTTTCTTTCGTACTTCAAGTTCAATCCGCGACGTTTTGCAAAAAAAAATGTGATAATGAAAAGAAACGAACCGAATAGGTTTTTTGACATGTAAACAAATTGTACTACGAATACACGCTGAAATAATATACACTAGTTTAAGCTCAATTACGTTTCAAATGTTTACAGCTACTTTTCGATACGCTCCTTAGACCCATCTCTGGCTCATTCCTAGGAACCAAAAAACAATCAGAATTACAACCCCCGAGCAATACAAAAGTTAGAAAAATACTTTCCAACTGATTACATCTACTTTTAACCCAACATATTGAAAATGCCTAGTTCCTCACCCACCCATCCACCGTTCCCGGAAAAGAAATCACTCCCAATCAATCTCCCGATTGCCCAATCGCCTCTTCCGATAATAGAGGAATGATGGAGCATCAAACGATATGCTCACCCCCCTACCTACCCACAAAGGCAGGCCGGGAAAACAGAACACGGAGATAATCTGCCACTGGTCTCCCGAAGGGCATCCCGGACTCCTGATTTACTCGATTTACATTTTTCGCACGGGTCAATCGAACTTCGCTTCCTCAAAACAAAGTAGGCGCGCGCGTTCAAGGGAATATAGGAAGCGAATCACTTTTTGATGAAGCTCCAGAAGGATGAATATTGTCCGCTGCCTGTCGCTTGTTGACGACGAAAAAGACGACGACGACGACGAACACAAGGCAAAGTTTTATTGCTTCCGGATGGAAAAAAGGTGCGAAAGAATGTGCGCTTTCTCCCACTGCTGCCGCCCCTCTGCCTGGCCCACTGTTGTTGCGAAGGTGAAAGGATCCTCGGCGGCGTAAAGAATCGAAGAATGCCATGCCTTCCGGCAACGTTGTCGATATGCTATGCAGGGCAAGGTTTGATTCCACCCAACCTTGCGCTGGCTGGCTGTCAAGCCAACCAAAGAAAAAGGCGGCGTTGATTGTTCCGGGAAGCGGATGAATGCAGGGGTGGATTGTTGTAATTTGTTTTTCGTCGGAATTAAAACTCTGGCTGCTAAGATTAAGGGTATTTTGGAATGAAAAATTTGCTGAAATCTTTTCCCGGCAACCTTTCTTTTCCACCATCATCCTCCCATCCATCAAAAGCGAGACTTGGGGTAAAAATAAACTTCAATGCATAATTCAAGGCCGGACCAATGAAGAGGAAAAAACAACCCAAGGAGGCTTTCGTGATTGAGCTAAGCTCAATATTTGAGTGTGTACTTTCCGGAAAAAAAAGAAAACACGGAGCGATTGCAAGGGCAAGCGAAAGCATGACGTACACCTGTAGTCCTCCCATCGTCCTGGCCGGCCAGAAGTCTGATGATTGATGGCCCGTTATCGGTGATTACCAACCAAGGTAAAGTGGGACGAGGCGGAAGTCGGCGGCAGTTGGGTGAAATAATAAATGGACTATTTGGAGCATTTATAGCGCATAAGTTGCCCAAATTTAGTCAGAGTCTGTGATTGAGTGAACCCGCGTTGGTTGGTGTGTTCGTTTGATGTTTGTATTAGATTCGATCTAGTAAACTGGTAGAATTGATGCTGAGTGACAAGGCAATAATATCGGAAAATAATATTCATTCCACAAAATTAATAAGCAAATTACACCAGTTCCTGATAGGCCGGGTGATAAGGCAGTGCTCGCTTAATTCATCAATAAACTATCGCTTAACAGAACAATTTAATTACGGAAGCTGATTTTCCTGGGACAGAATCGTCTTATCAAGCTGATTTCGCATGGAAGTTCAAGAAGATTTTTATGAAGATTAGGATTATGTGATCGTTCTTTCTCTCAATTTGTAGGACTGTGAACAAGTATTATGTTACATTTTTTTGGGATTCTTGGCGAATTGTTGTATGCCTCATCTACAATGTCTTGCAGAGTTTTACAAAGGGCATTGTTTTTTTCTAGAGCATGTGAGTCTTCGATGTTTTATGAAACACTTTACACGGGATTCCCATCGAAATTTGCAACAAATCTTGCTCACTTTGCCACTCAAAGAGTCATAAGTAAAGGGCGATACGGTCAAAATTTGGTCAATATCAACTTGACGTATTTCTTTCAATTTTGCATTTAAAAACCTGAACACCCCTCATTTTGAAGGTGTGTGTGTGTGTAGAATGTTGCTCCTATTTTGATTTTGGAATTCACTCTTCAGTTGTCAAAATGCCGTCCAAGCAAGAAGAGCAGCGTATCAAAATTTTGCTCGCGCATCGCGAAAATCCGAGCTACTCGCACGCAAAGTTGGCAAAATCGCTAAAAGTTGCCAAATCAACCGTTACAAATGTAATTAAAGTGTTTGGGGAACGTTTGTCGACAGCCAGGAAGTCTGGATCGGGGAAATCGAAAACCGGAAGCCGCTGAGACGACAAAGAGAGTTGCCGGTAGTTTCAAGCGAAACCCTAACCTATCTCTCCGAGATGCCGCAAATAAGCTGGGTGTATCGTCTACAACCGTGCATCGAGCAAAAAACGAGCCGGACTATCGACTTACAAGAAGGTAGTGACTCCAAATCGCGATGATAAACAAAGTACGACGGCCAAAGCGCGATCCCGGAGGCTGTACACGACGATGCTGACGAAGTTTGACTGCGTGGTAATGGACGACGAAACCTACGTCAAAGCCGACTACAAGCAGCTTCCGGGACAGGAGTTTTATACGGCAAAGGAAGGGGAAAGGTAGCAGATATTTTCAAGCACACGAAACTGTCAAAGTTCGCAAAGAAATATCTGGTTTGGCAAGCCATCTGTACCTGTGGCTTGAAAAGCAGCATTTTCATAGCTTCCGGGACTGTCAACCAAGAAATTTACGTGAAAGAGTGTTTGAATAAACGTCTGCTGCCTTTCCTGAAGAAACACGGTTGTTCCGTACTGTTTTGGCGGATTTGGCATCTTGCCATTACGGTAAAAAGGCCATGGAGTGGTACGCCGCCAACAACGTGCAGGTGGTTCCCAAGGACAAGAACCCTCCCAACACGCCAGAGCACCGCCCAATTGAGAAATACTGGGCTATTGTCAAGCGGAACCTAAAGAAGACCAAAAAAACTGCTAAGGACGAGCAGCAGTTCAAGGCAAACTGGCTTTCTGCGGCGAAGAAGGTGGACAAGGTGGCTGTACAAAATCTGATGGTAGGGGTCAAGCGTAAGGCCCGGCAATTCGGATTTGGAAAAGCGGAAGCCTAACTGAATATTTTTCCTGAATTTTATACTAATTGAACTTGAAAAAGAAATTTAATTTGATTTTTTAAATAAACGATTTCACCGATTTACACGCGTTTTCCCTTGACCAAATTTTGACCGTATCACCCTTTATTATATCTAATCTAAGCTAATTTAATCTCAAACTAACGCAGTCAATTATTGAAAGCATCCTGGAAAATGATGACTTTTTGAATGCATAATTTTTCTTGTCGCCGGCCAAGCCAGAGGAGACCTAAATATTATATTGTAAGTAACTAGGATACTTCGCACTCATTCAGACTCTCACGAAGCATTGAATGATAAGACATACCATACCATGCTCTATTTTTCGGATGCGTAAAGGCGCATTAATTAATATTATAACACATTATAATAATTAGAAGCATATCGACTACTTTGAAACGTATTTGACAGCCACATAGTCAGTGGCAGTAACCTGACTGTAAGACTTTTTTCGACGATGTCGAGAAGAAAACATAAAAATCAAATCACAACATGATCATAACAAAATCAGTTCAAGAAAATATTTGATCAGACCGACAGTGGGACGAAAGAAAATAAAAGTGAGACATTAGCATTAGCATTAGCATTAGCATTGACGTTTGCACACCTCGTGGATGGAGCTACGATGAGGAATAATTCGTTGAAGACATTGCATGTCACCATGAAACGAAACCTAATTACGGTTACTGTTACGTTTCTTCACGCAATAATCTCACGAGAGACTCCTCGATCGCTCACCTGGCCACGTCCAGCTGCAACCGTTGGTGATAGGGAGGATTCGGTATCTACCTTAAGAAGACACGGGGAACCCACGTAGCCTTCAGTAGATATCAAAGGAAAAAGGAAATTAATAGTCGAAGTGAATAGATAAACAGAATGTCCTGTTTGGTGTACAGAACAAAAAAATATTCAAACATGGTCGTTGGGAGCATCTAGTCTAAGAAGGTTAAGTGATGCTCCATTTCTTCTACGAACGGTTGGGACTTTAGCATTAACTATAGTCCTAGCACCCTATGGCTTATGGATTATAGCGCCATTACTCGCTCTCTGAAAAGAGAAGAATGTCTCCGAGATAAGCCTATCCACTTCCATTAAACATTACGCCAAACATATTGAGTGTCGTAGAACCACTTCTCTCTGCGTAGGCTTGGCAGTCGGTTGGAACATGAGCACTAATTCTTGTCTTAGCCTTGGCTTATGGTTCCCTTTAAAAAGAAAAAGGACTCATCGCCATGGTTCCCTTTAAAAAGAAAAAGGACTCATCGCCACACACGTAATCCATATATCCTGTAAGTATCTGAAGACATAATTCTAAGTAGGACTCAATTTTCTTTCAATTCTGATGAAGTCAAGATTTTAATTTGCATCATTATATAATCAATAATATTGCACTGAAAGCCACTATCTATAACCTACTTTTTAATGTACTATTTAATTATGCGTCATAGTACTAACTTTAAGAGAAACAAGTGGTGAAACGAAGACAACCCAAGTAACAAATTAGCTGTTCCAGAGCGTCTCTACGGCCTATCAAGCAAATAAGTCACCTCAAATGTAACATAAATGCCGCTTTTGGCCCAATATACGGCTGTTTTACTGTAATGCTATGATAATGCTTCATCAATGCTATTTTGCATTCGAAATCCTTATTACAGGCTACAAGCATTTAAATAGCATTTCAAAACATCGGATTCTTTCGTTCAAAAGTGAAGAAAGCGGCGGGATATGGGTCGTTCATGGTAATAAAACCTCCAAAAGGAGGAAACCAGACGACAACCAGACGACAAATTACCATAAAGTTGTCGAAATTCTCTAAAAAGTATATGGTTTGGCAGGCTACAGGTTCGATTAACCAACAAGTTAACGTCAACGAGTGTCTGCAAAAACGGCTACTACCATTCATCCAAAATCACACGAGTTCTGCGTTGTTTTGGACTTATTTGGCGTCTTGTCATTATGGTAAAGCGGCTCAGGGGTAGTATGCAGGAAATAACTAAAGGACTGTAGTTCTCCGAACACCCCAGAACTTCGTCCAATTGAAATATATTGGGAAATTGTGGAGCGAAACAAGGCAAATAATGGGAGACATTGCTACTTCTTTTTCTTTTAGCATTCAAAGCTTATTGCTTTCACAATTCGCTTATTGCTTGCTCTCAACTTAGTGTTCTAAATGCACTTCCACAGTTGTTAATTAAGAGCTTACGATGCCAGGGTACCATCTTTGCATTAGTATGATTGTGTGGCAAGTACAATCACACCCAGACAGGGCTTACCCCCAGGGAGTCGAAAAATACCTAGACCAGACCGGGAATCGAACCCAGTCACCTCCAGCATAGTATTGCTTTGTAGCTGCGCTTTTACCGACGGATCTAAGGGAGGAAAGATTTCGCTAGAAAGTTGAAAAATGTTTCCAGAAAGGTGACTGAGAACACTGTGCAGAACTTAATGTATGGTATCAAACATAAAGTTAGAGCATACCGATATAACAAGTCCGAATAATACTATTTTGATGTAAATGAGTTATAAATTAACCCTTTGTTACGATGATATTTTTTCGGATTCAGAAACAACTGGTAATAATGTTATTTTACTGAGAGCTTTTCTTTGGCTCGATTTTGCTGTGCGCTTAGCTCAGAACCCGTGCTCGATAGATGTATGACAACCTGCTAAGCAAGTCCGTTGGATGCATACTTGTGGATGGTGAAACCTATGTAAAGGTCGACTTCGGACAACTCCCAGGACCAAAATGTTGCCAGTCAAAGGGTGGAGGAGTTGTCGCTGTCAGATTCATATTTGTTTTTTCAGCTGCGGCCAGAAGACAAAGGTTTTCGTCACTGATAAACAGATGAACTTGGAGGTTTACAAAACCGAATATCTCCAAAAGCGAGTTTTGTCCTTCATCCAGTCACATGATGGTGCCGTTACCTTATGGTCTTGCAAGTTGTCACTACACAGAAAAAAACACAAGCGTTCCCGAAAATGAAAACGAACCGCGATCTAGTTCAGGTTTTCAGGACTTTTCCCTTGATACGTTAATTAGTTCATGATTAAAGGGTGTCTTACATCAAATTGCATCACGGAAAAACGCTGTAGAAAATTACACATTGGGTATTTTCTCTTCAAAGTTTGGGTAGAAGTAGTTTAGAGTATTTTTTGTTGTTGTATTTTTATCGCCGTCAGTTTTTCGAAAATTGGAAAAAATGGCGTCACCCGAAACGTAACGCCCGAATTGATTTTGCGCAATCACCTGGAAAATTCTCAATTCTCTGATCGTAAAATCGGAAAACAATTCTAGGGTTTTTTTTCATTAGGGCGTATCTACAATTGAGAGATTCTCTCCGGGCTCGCTCTCTTTCATTCATTACAGCGCCATTATAAAACTTAGGAGGCATTCTTTAGTACAGATCGAAACAGAATGAAAAACGTAAAGGTGATTGGTTTATGAATGAAAGAGAGCGAGCCCGGAGAGAGTCTCTCAATTGTAGATTCGCCCTAATGAAAAAAAACCCTAGAATTCGTTATCGTGCAGTCAACGGTGAGTTGTATGATTAAATGTTACTTCGAAACTCTGAGCATCGAACGGAAGGAGAAATGCGTTCAGACTGAATGTTCCAATAGTGATCAGCGGAATCCCAATGATTCGATCAGGGATGTAGCCAAAAAGTTAAATCTGTCCAAGTCATTCGTTCAGGGAGCCAAGGACCGGGAGGGACTGCATACGTCCAAAGTGCAGAAGGCTCCAAATCGTGACGAACGGCAAAATACGTTGAGAAAGTCACGGGAATCTGTACACCCAGATGCTTACGAAGCATCATTGTCTCATCATGGATGATGAGACGTACGTCATGGTGGACTTCCAGCAGCTTCCGGGGCTACTGTTCTTCGCCGCCCAGTTTGATTGTTCGGAGGAAGTAAGGAAGCAAGAACTTTCAAAGTTTGCCAAGAAATACATGATTTGGCAGGCGATCTGCTCATGTGGATACTTGGACTGTAAACGGGAAGATCTACCTCAAGGAGTGTCTACAGATGCGCCTGTTTCCTCTATTGTAGCAACACGAGGGCCCTTCGATCTGCTGCTACTATGTAAAGGTTGTCTTGGAGTGGTACGACGCCAACGAGGGGCACATTCGTACTGAAGGAACTAAGGTCCATCGAACAATACTGGCCTATTATGAAGCAGGCACTACGGAAGCATCCCAAGGAGGTAAAATCTGAGGAAGACATGAAGAAAAGCAGGTTTCCGTACAGAAGAAGCTGCAGCCAGATGTGGTACAGAACTTAATGAGTGGAGTTAATGGGTTGAATTTTATTTTCTGAAAGTTTGAATAGGATTGGTCAACTAGGTAATTTTATACAGCTTTTTTCCGTGCTGCAATTTGATATGGGACACCCTTTATGAGGAATTTATACACGGAATAGTGATTGAATCAGTAAGCATTTCCTACTGTGTCGCACCCCGATTATGAAGAACAATTTTCCTTAAATTGTTAACAAGTCTTTCTCGTGGTTAAATGCTAGCTTTACTAGAAATTGAAGCACTTTACACTTTTGTCTTTGGTAGGTTTTGCGTCTGCATCGAGCAGTCTACTGAGTTATGTTGTAACATGTCCGATGTGAGGACTTCCAAAGAAGTCGCACAGATTTTCAATAGTTCTTGAGTACTTTTTCAAACAGACGTATCTGATTTTGTAAACAAGAGGCGAAGTAAGATTCAATTGAAGAGAACTATCTTTTACGTGGTTTTCAGCTAATTTTAATAATACAATTTATTTATGCTTCAAATGAACTAGCTACATGAAAATTGCAAACATAAAAAATGTGTTTGTGTTCTGGAAGACGAACGGAAGATCATGGAAAATCAGGGAATTTCTCATTTGAGTCGACACCTCCTGCATTTCCATTGTGTTAACACAAAATATGGAAGTACATGCCAATGGATAGCGGATTGTTCTTACATCTTGATACTGATGGAAAGCCATATCAGCCTGACAAGCGAGTACAGCCAACGCAACCATGGTTCTTTGATCGATCGTCGAAAAAAAAGCACGTATAAATCGTCCTTTAACCCTTCACTTCGACATGCTTTTGCATGCTGAGCGCAAACAATAATTACCTATCTAAAAAAAAAACACCAGAAAGAATGCTCAATATTTATCCACCTTGCATTCCACACGCTCAGCAGCAGCCAGACAACGACGGCGAGCAGAGGGCGAAAATTTATTCACTTTCAATATGTAAAGTAACTGTATCAGATAACATTGTCATGTTTATAGTCTTTTCCGTCTTCTTTCTCTTCATCCCTCACAACAGCAAGCAGCAACCCATACACATAATAAATTTATCACAATCGCACCGCTTACTGCCACCAGAAGCGCAGCAAAACAGCAATTCGTGTGGCTGATGTCGTGCTCGGTGGTAACAATGAGCTGAATACCTACCTACCAACCAACAGAAATGCACTCCCGAACGAAAGAAGAAAAAGTATCGTCAAGTGAAATGATTGAATGAATGAATGCATGCATACATTATTAGCAACAGCAGCAGCAGCAGCAACAATCGCAATAACACAGGAGAAGGAAGCATAATAGGGTAACAAAAGACCGATACCGAAATCGTTGATGTGATGATGTTCGTTCGGAGACTGCTGAGCGCAGCGAAAACCCAAGTCGTCGTCTCCATGCGAAGACGACGACGACGACGACGACGATCGAAGAAGGCTTTGCAAACGACGGAAATCGCAATTTCTCAGCTGATGATTATGAAGGCGACGACGACGACGATGATGATGGGATGGGAATTTTAATTGAACTGTTAAGAAGATGTGCAATTTGTGGTTGAACTTTTTTTTTGTGTGCATCCAATGGGTTATTACACCTAACTGTGCGTTGTATTTACATGGAATAATATGTTTGCATTTCGGTGCAAACGCTTCATTTTCGTTTTTTCGAGAAACGCCAAAACAGGTCACTTTTGCTGAGTCAAGGAAATTTGTGAGCTTCCGTAGCAATGCGACGAAACGACGGAACATTCCCGATTTTCATTTGATTAAAACGTTGCGATAAGACCGGTGGTGGTGAGGTTTTTCATTCATTCAAGTTGCACTGACTGGTTAGAGTGCATGGCCTACTGCGTCGCTCGGCGACATCGTCATCGTACGTTATCAGTTGACCGCGTCATGCAAGACCGAGAATGCGTGGTTATCCGGTAGCTGTAACCTGATACGAATAGAGTTGCCACCGTCCTGTTTGTCACAGTCATGATGAGATGAGGTTGGAAAAATTTCCAAAATTAGCCCCAATATTCTTAAGAACTGTCGTCCATCCACGTACTGTTTTCCAACTGACAGTCATGACTCATATTTGACACCTGCCAACCCTATTTTCCATCCACGGAATACTTATCAAACCCAACTCAAAAGATCTCTCAGAGCAATTCCAGCTCTGAACGGAAAAAATGCAGGCTCTTTTTCCCGACCCTAAGGCTGGTGGCAATTGAGTGTCAAGTACACTGAAAATTTATTTTCGTAAATTAGCTTTCACTCGTTTTGTAAACATGGATTTTGTACATAGAACCACTGTCTCGTAAATTGAATCAAACATTTGAATTTCTTGTCATCTAACAAAATGCTATCATTACACCTTTTATGTACAATTCACCAAATGAATTTCGTGAAGACCAGCTAATCGTTGATTTTCTTTCGTTCGTACTCATAAATGTTTGTGTTTCTGCTGGGATGATGGGAAGCATTAATTTATCCCAAAATAGAAATGAGAGCGCTGTTGAGAGTTAGAACTTTATGCACAATTATCAAGTTACTTCTCTCGAGTCAACATGGCCTAGTGAGATCAACCACGGGCTTAATAACAGCTCTTCCTGAAAATGCAGGTTCGAATCCCATGTCACGAACAACTCGTGGTTGCGCTTTTCTCAATTATATTTTGAGCCGATAAAGTAGATCTGTCAGTCGTTCTTGTAACCACCAGAGAGATGTTTCTTTTTTATTGGTAACAAATAACTCGTAGCTCTTTGTGTTGTTTTCGTAGAATGAACGAATTTTCTGTTTTTTTTTTCAACAAATGCTTAGTGCTTGTAACAGTTGCGCGTGTGGCTTTTAATACGAAGGTAGCTTCTTAAAAGGTATAAATCAGTTTCGTAATATAAACGAAAATTAATGTTCAATGTAATAGAATTTGTTAGGATAACACTGACTTTAAGAATAAGAGACAAAATAGAATTTAACTAGAAATTAGAAGAAGAATTAGTATCTTCCATTTAATTCCAACTACCTTTGCTTATCTTCGACAGATACGCGTATTTCGTCTACAATGTGCAGACTTCTTCAGTGTCTCGTACTAATAACTCGACTGAAGATACTAATTCTTCTTCTAATTTCTAGTTACAGGAATTTAACGTTAAGTAGCAAGTAGCGGTTGCCAGTGAGTTCTATTTGGGGTCGTTGGGAATTTCTGAGACGAAAAATCACGAGCTTCATGAGCACTGCCGGTAACCGAAAGTCAGTCCCATCTGTAAAAAGTAGCTGCTGGGAAAATTAACAATGAGGTTTTCGAACTCAATTTTCATACATATTTTGAAGAACCTACATAATTAAACGAAACTGCAATTTCGTCAAACTACGTCGCAAGTGACCAAACATCATCATAATATGTTATATTATAACAGATTGCTGTGTTTCTCTCTGAGGTTTTTGAGTAAATGACGAGGAGAGAAATATTACTGGTAAATTAGCAGCTCATTGGAAATAGATTTCTGCCACATGTACACTTAAGGAAGTCTAAACAGAAACTTTCACGTCGCTAGAACTGTTTCGGGCCACTGCACATTGGTCCGAACGGGTGATTCTCAGGAATAGAACAAATAGTGCCCTTAGATGACGTGTAATCAAATTGGTGTCTCCAAAGAAGTTTTTGGTAAGATTGAAGCGCATCTGAAAAAATGGAGGCCCATAAACTGCGTTAATCAGGGCACGATTTTTTGTATCGCTTTTTGTGTGACGTTCTTGGCTTTTGAATATTCTACAAAATTGTAGAACTAGTTTCTTTCTCCACACTGGAGATCGGAAAGGTTTTTAAAGAAAACTTCAAGCTGAGGAAATAAGCAGCTAGAAAAATACGGAATTGATTTGCAAGCAAACTATCTGAACAATTGGTCCTCTGTTCAGGTGAGCCCCCTATTGGTCCAAAGCCAAGCTGAATCTGAACACAATGATTGAGAAAGATTTTTTTTAAAGAAATGTCCATCACAATCTCGGAACTAAGGCTTGTTCGCGATAAAATCTGAACACCCCTAAAAACGTGCGGAAAGCGATTGTGTGCGGTCGCAATGAAAATCCGTATCCGTCAGTAGGAAAACTTGCAAAAAGCTTGGTTTTCCTTGCAAGCACTGCGCATAACGTTCTTAAATCTTTCGATACACGTTTGAAAACAGGCAAGAAAACTGGAAGCGGAACAAAACAGATCTTCGGAATAAAACAGATGGTGAAACAAATATGGCAGAAGAGACCAGATCCTTCGGTACGTACTGTGGCTAGAAGAATAAAAATGTCTCAAACTTTCATGCATACTTCCAAGCACCGGCAAGGAATGAAGTTGTTCAAAGTGAAAGCTGTACCAAACCGGAAGACTTTAAGCAGCTTTCCGGAATGTCTTATTTTACTGTCATGCAACGGAACGTCGTAGAGGATCATTTAAGGACGAAGAAAAAGGCCAAGGTTCCAAAAAAATTTCAGGACGAACGGTAAACAAGGAAATATACCGTAAAGAATGTCTAAAGAAGCGATTGTTACCATTCCTACGCAGTTATGACGCTCCTTCGCTATTCTGGCCTGATTTGGCATCTTGTCACTACGCCAAAGATGTTTTGGAATGATATAAAGCGAATGGAGTCCATGTTGTACCGAAAGAGGCGACTCCACCTAACTGCCCGGACTTGCGACCTATCGACCTTCGTTTTATTCCAAATTCAAAGCTTCACCAAACTGCAGCGTTTTTTTGCCGCCGCCGCAGCGCAATCGCGGCGAAAAAATCGCTTTAAAACGCATCGCGTCGGTTTGTGCGCTCTCATAAACCGCCATGTAATCTCACCGTGGCGTTTTTTTCGCTGCGGCGGCGGCGGCAAAAAACGCTACAGTTTGGTGGAGGCTTCAATTTGTCCGGATTCTGTCACGAACAAGCCTTAGTTGAACTTTTGATGTAAGGGTGTAACTGACCTTTTTGCGCATATATGAAAAAATGTTCTCGCAATGAGATGAGTTTCACGGTAGTAAAGAAAACGATTGCCAGATTTGTTTCCAAATTCAACAATTTCTGGAAGAAGAGCAATCGGCATCGAGAACGGTTTGAAACAACGAACTCGAATTGGTTAACAGGGAAACTAATTCTCAATACATCGAATGTCTCAATAACAACAAAGGGCTACCCCAAGAAGCTCTTAACATAATCAGGAAAAAGGTCCATGCTGAAAAAGACTGCAGCATCTAGCGCACAATTAGCAGATAAGCTATTTGATGACATGAAAAGCAAATGAATAATGTATAAACCTATTTTATGTTATAGGAATGCAGAATGTTGGAAATATGATACAGAAGGTTATGGTAGATCCAGCTTCATTTGATGTATCGGAAAACTCCATTACTGTTAAAGCATACTCTCCGGAAGAAGGTCTTGCGTCAGTTGCAATAATAACTTTTCCAGTTCATGGATATTCGACTTAGTACTTGGTGCATAGTAGTAAATGGAGCAGGTATGAAGCCAGCATATTCTTCTGGTAAATTATACACAATCCCCATACAGTAATATCAATTTCACCATCCGTGGCAGACCGTTGGCTTCAAGATCTTTTAGACCACACTGAAACGCCACACAAGCATTGTACGTTGAACTCTATGGCTGGTATCCGCTATCTCTCACAGTGCATAACGTTTTGCTGCATGGAGCAACGATTATGCGATACATAATTTTACCTATTGACATGTGCAGTGAAGAAACACAGGAAACCCAAAATAAATGTATCAGAAAACTCAGGGAGAATCATGCCCGGACATTTAGCAGAGTTGCTAATTTGGAAGATGTCTTTAAACGCCTTCTGATAACTTCGGACCCTATAATTTCACTTAAAAATAGGATTACTACATCAAAACCAAGCCAATATACAGAAAGTGTTCAAAACCTAAAAGATAAAAAAATAACGAAAACTGTTACGGACCTAACGGTATCATTTTGTCTACCATTTTACAATCCGTTACTTTCAATAAATGATCAAGGTTCATTCATTCTGTTTCCTTTTAATCAAGTCTTCTCCATAATTCTAAAGCATTCCCACATAAAATCACGCTGGAACTTCTTTGAAATTTATAGTTGGCATTCCCAAGATGATTAAATCTTTTCATATTTAAAGGCTAGAGTATTGCCATCATCAATAAGCTTGTGTGTTTTAGTGAAAGGAAAAACTTTCTTCACCATAGAATGCCGCAGGAAAATCAAAGAAAAAGTTACTGCTGAACAGCTAATTGAATACTGTATTTTTAACGGAAAACACTCTTTTTTATTTATACCCACCTAGTAACTATCATTTACACCCCATATATTTAAACACCAAAATGTTTAGTAAATCATTTACTAACATTTTGTCACGAAATTCTATTTTGAATATGTTTGCGCCATTTTGCGATGTACCCCTTGGAAAATGGCAAAGGAAACGCTTGTATCATTTCAATCTGAAAAGATAGCGTATAGCGTAGTGTCTTCTAAAAATTTGAGTGTTCAAGTAAAAGGAACAAATTTCCAGAATAGTAGAAAAATCGCGGAAAAATAAAATAAAATAGAGTGGAAAAAAACGATTTTCAAGGGGTTTCCATACTAAATGTTTCATATCTCAATATAAATTACAAGATAGCAAGTTGGTGTTTTGTGCAAAGTTTATGGAAATTGTGAGTTCTACAATTTTGTAGAATATTTCAAAAGCCTAGAACGCCACACACACAAAAAAAATTGTATCCTGCCCTGATGAACGCAGTTTATGGACGACCCCTTTTTTCAGATGCGCCTTAATCTTACCAAAAGCTTCTTTCAAGACACCAATTTGATTATACGGCATCTAAGGGCACTTTTTATTTTATTCCTGAAAGTCGCCCTTCCGGACCAACGTGCACTGGTCGTATATGAGCACGATTAAGCGAGCACTCCTTTGCCAGTCAAGGAGGATATCCTTTCTCCCCTTGCCTACCTTGCAATGGGGTAGCTTGGTAAAAGATTGTGCTCTTGATCGGGTACTGCTTTTCAAAATTGCCCTCCGCTTAATTTCAACTTCAATATTCACAGCCTCCCGTACTCTAACGGAACTATCAATACTTTCTCTTCATATTCTTGGTTCTAGTAGTTCCCTCTCGTGGGTCAAATGTTCCACCTAGTCGACGGTGAGATGGCTTATCTCATGCTATAAACATGCATGTGAGACCAAGAATATGACCAGTTGTGAAAGTATCACATATTCTAGTCATTTTTTCACTGCCACGTCGTAGAACGTTTATATAAAGGCACTAACATCAGATGTGATACTGGCAGCAATTCACTCTTAAACTTCTTACTTTCAATCTTAGGGAAATGACTAAAAGTACACTTTTCATCTTCGTGGCAGCTTATGTTGTTATTTATCCATATGTTTTGTGGAAAGAATAACCAAAATACCTGGTTTGATAATGGTATAATAAGTCAATGTAATTGCAAAATCTTCGAAAAGGGTGAATGTTTTGATCGGGGTAATTATCTTACTGTTCGAAGTGAAGCACAAAGTCATAGAAAAGTGATACTTAAGATGGTGGAATTGGGGGGAGTTTTGCTCGCGTACGCTGGCGAGGGTTTGGATTGGTGTTTCAGGGTTTTATTTTTGTTTTTGGAGGGTGGTCGAGTGGGGTGTTGGTTTTTGGATTCTCCTAGTTTCCCAATCACAATCGTTGTACTAATACGCTCAAAGGGGTTTTTAAAAAAATAGTGTTTGAAAAAAAGTGAAAGCTTTCCATGTGGTTTGACAGTCAGTACCAGTGTTTGATGAATCATCCTCAATATCCTAGGGTTATCGTTTTCTAGGTACCTCCTTGTTTGTATAGTTCAAAGATTTCAAACACGGCACATAGGTGGATGTAATGCGAGGCGATGAGATTGTATCCCTCATACCACACTATGAATTAATAAAAAGGATATTTTTTTTTTTTTTTTAAACCCTCTAGATAGGAGGTGGACCAGTTCTCTTAGATGTTTCAAATTAGTTCTTATTCGAAATATTTTTAATTTTGGATAGCAACTAAATCCCAAGTTGTAGAGTAGACTGTAAGACTTTAGGGTTGTATTTTTTTTTTTTCTTCGTTTATGGTTAGTTTAGAATGACTCAAACGTTTTAGTCAGGAAAACAAAAAATCGTAATGAAAATATCACCAATAATCTCACTAAAATATTTTTCTTTTCATTTTTATGTTACTCACTCTCTGCACGCGGTTTTGCAACCACCTTGACCGTAAGCGGATGTGAAATTGAAGTACCTGATGGAACTCAAGCTCCACACACGCGGCTAACGTAACACCGTGAGGCAACGAGTGTTCATTCCGGATTTCAAGAGTTGAATGCTGCCCTAGTCAAACTTGGATATCAATAATGGGAAAGAAGATGGACACAGGAGCACAGGAAGAGAAGTATAGCCAGGACCAAGTAAGTATATACTAAATCAAAAATTATATTATTTACAAAATGCTTTCAAAAAGATTTATGGTAAAACACTCACTACTAGCACCGATTAATATACAAATTGAACATTTCAGGCCATTTTGTAGCAGCGCAATCATCTCAATCCAAAGACACTACAAACCCCTCCCCAAACCTAATCCTTATCCCCACCACATGGCGATCATGTAGCCTGCATGTGGCAGAGTCAGCCATTGCCCCTCCTTCTCTATCAGCCTTGGATTGACTTGCGCTTCCTTACTGCCCCACCCTGTGCTGCGAAATGAAAATGAAAATGAAAATATTCTTGGTTCTAGTAGTTCTAGTTATCCTAGGACCTCATGTTGATGAAAAGGTATTTACATTTCAAAACATGTCATAGATGTTTGATGACCGAATTTTGTATGAGGAAATTCACTTATAATCACATCAGAGTAAATGTCCCTTGACTCACCTTAATATGCAGTCTAATAGTCATTAAGCTGGAAACAATAATCAAACAGCTATACACGGTCAAAACAGCCTCTCTTTCATCTGTATTACTGTCCCTTTCCTTCTCCCGGAAAAGTACTGAGTACCATATTGGGTCTATTTGTGGATGGAACCTTATCCCTCCATATAGGTTAATCGTTGAAAGCAATCTTCGTAATGTTTATTTCTATTATTTTACCAGGCATTTATTTCAAGTTTATTTCAAGCTAGGGTAAACATTAACCTACAATGTTCATTTTTGGCAGTATGATGCTTCACCATATAAAGCATCATGTTGCGAAAAATGAGCGTCGTAAGTTATCATTTACCCCGTGCTTGGAATTGGGTCCCGGGGTGCTGAAGCCGACCCCAACCCTACTTCGCATAACTCAAAAACAAAATTCCACAGAACACATTAAAATTAAACTACTTTAACATCGTCAAACAATTTTAAAAACATTACAATTCCTACTATATACATTTTATTGCTTACGTTTTGGTTTGGATAAGCCATCTCAAAAGTATACAACCAAATTCAAAGTATTTCAATACCAAAGTTGTACTATGAAGTAAAAACATTAGGACGTAGCTAGGAACATAAGAAATAATATATCCCTAAAATTGGGTCCAAGGTTTTCTTATGAAACCATTGTCCATATTTTTTTGTGAAAAGGTGATTTATAACTGAGACTGTGTTCGTTACATCTAGGATGTAATTCTAGGGATATCGACTCAATTTAGCCAAATTAAAATCATTTGAAAATTGTGACAATAATGTATTGCAGCCATGGGTTCTTGAAAGTCATTGTTTACAATTGTTTCTTTCGACCTTTTGACGATTTTGTCTAGAACTAACAGCCACCAATTATTAAACGAAGAGAACCACGTCCAATCGCTTTGCCATTTAGCGTGGAACTACTCCAGAGTGAATGCAATTTCCATCTGGAGAATTGACTTTCTTTGCGTGTGGTACCCACAAAACTCTGTTCAGTTGTTTTTCTCCGTTTGTTTGTATGGCTGTGTTTGTGTGTGTGTCAGTGTGGGGAGCTGGATTCCGCCAGTCACCTCATCTCCGCATCCCAGCAGCGGTCCAATGCAGCTTTGAAATGAGACAACGAAACTGATTTAGATTGAATTTTACCTTTCCCTTGACGGCGACAGCGAAGACAAAGTCGCGAGGCCGCGTGGTAGTTGTCGTGATTGCCCTCCTCGTCGTCGTCGTCGTCGTCGTCGCAGTCAAAGCGGGAGAAAACGAGCGGCACACGAAAACCAATTGGATGATGGAGGGTTTTACATTTCACTCCGTGCCGTGTCGTGGCTTGCAGGGGCCCAGTTTTTCCTCCTTCTTCCGAAAGGTGTTGTTTATGTCTGTCCGTTAGTATGGGTTACTATTATGTATTCGTTTCGGTTTTTGTGCGAGTTCATCAAGGTTGATTAAGTTAAAATGATCACTTGTTTTTGTTTTTTATGTTCCGCGGCCTTAAGGAAGAGGATGGATGGAACTCTTTCTTCCCCCCTTTTCCGGTGCAATCAAATTTATTGCGTGAGTAATGAGCCAACCCTACTCGGGTGACAGACACAACTTCTGACAGATGACAAATTAACGACGGACTAGAATTTGATTGCCAGGAAAAATGGTTTGAGCGGAACTGTCGTGTTCAACGGGGACTTGTGACAGCGTGCTTTCGTGTGTTCATTTTCTTCCGTAAAGGGGATTTGACGTCTTGAAGCTTTCTCAAAGGATTGTGATCGTTGGTTTAACTTTCAATCGTTGTAAATTGAATTGAGGTTGGTTACGTTTCGGTTCTCATAACGAGTATAAGCGGATGTACACAGAAAAAATTAATGCATTTTATCAGACGCGTACAATTTCTTCTCTTTCAATTGTAAGCAAGCAGAGTAAACAACGAAATTGCTTGCAATCTTCAACCTGTTCAACGAATAAAATTTCCAAAAATATTACGTCGAGTATAGTGGAATGGTCCACAAATTTACTGAGAACTTAAAAATTGTTCTTTTATTCATTTTGTTGTAATCAGAATAACCAAATTCTACGTACAATAGGAGCGGACCAATTAGGCATGCTTCACTAAAGGTTAAAAAGCAAATATTCTTAATGTATGAATTATTTTTCGCGACAAGTTTCAAATCAAAGTTTCACATTTATCCAACTCCGGATATTTCTGTTTTTGTTTTCTGCTCCGAGTGAAAAACCTCGCCAATTTCGAAGAGCCATTGAAATTGAAGAAATATTTCGACAGACGCGTCCACAACCCAAAGGTGTTTTATAATTCTTAAAAAAAAGTTTTATTCCATCAAAATTTAATAGTGAAACTTTGTGAGACCATTCCAGTTATTGGAAACATGTTCAAGTGCGTTTGAACGCACATTTACCGTGTTTTTTTTTTTTGTAGCCAATTTTCTTATTTGAGCAAAATACCAGCTTCCACTGCCGCTATTTTGTTTGTTGCCTTGAGGAACTTCAGAGTTTAAGAAGCTTCTCATACTTTAATGGATCCTCGTCTAATGGTTTTTCAAAAAGCAAACGATATTCTTCTCATCTTTAATTTATTCGGGATATTGCTGATATGGCTAAATATGGTTGAAGAATATTTCATTCTGATTTCCTTTTTAATGTAAGCTACGAAGACGTTTGCAAAATTTCTGAGTAGATTCGTGTCTACTCTATGATGAACATACTAATTAACAGTAAAAAAAAATATTAAAAATAATATCGCTTCAAACCAGATGTACATCATTTCTTCAGCTATATTTGCATTTCACAAAGCTGTCTCAAGCTGCTATCAAGTGTTTAAAAAGTAGGAAGACCCCTGTTAAAAATGCTCAAAAAGAGACCTGAAATCAACCAAATAGTGATCAACAAAAAACCAAAAAGAAAAAGGAACTTAATGTTGAGTAGTGGTTAGGACATAAATCACCTTTCACAAACTATCTATTTTTTGAAGAGACAATGGCCATGTTGGACATGTCAAATGAAGAGACATAATTAGGACTTTATGAAACTGGCAAAGTTTATAGATGAAGTTTGTCAGAAGCAGATAATTTCTCATCTCCATGCGAAGCGCTAGAAGTGGACGGTAATTTATTGCTAGAACGAATAGAAATGAAGAGAAAGTGTATTGATAAGTTCCGTATAGGACAACGGCAGGCTTTGAAATTGAAAGATACAAGTTTGAAAACGAGCGAAGGGCATTAAACGGTTGTATCCGAATCCGAAAGTGTAGAAAGTTTATAGGTGATTTGAGCGTTCTTTGTGACCCATATGGAGCACTACTTCGAATGTTGACCCGTTTCCGTCAGTGTTCGCTATAACTCAGCCGTAGTCAAACCAAACGACTTTGTTTTCTGAACAGGTATTGTGCGACACATGGACTACCGAAGTAGTGCTACACCCTATGTGTTTTTATTCATTTGACTGATCGACAAGAATACGGAGAAAAGGCTCACTTGATTTTCTTATCAACATCCTAAGAAAAGTATCCGATAGTATAAATTTTCCCTCCATCAACAAACATTCTTCAAACTTTTAAAATTCTTCCAAAAAAAATTAGTTTTCAACAGCTTCTGACACATCTTTCTATGAACTGCCAATGAACGTTCTTGTGGACTTCCTTCGAACTATCTTGTGACTTTTCTCTAGATTTAGAAAAAGACCTTCTCGAAGTTGTACAGACTAAACATTGAACAAGAAGCGAACTATAACGGACAACTTAAACAAACAACCAGTGGAACAGAATGGACATTTTCGTTTTGCGAAAAGTTCCACAGGCTGCAACGGGAATCGAACCCTCATTTCATGCTAATAGCTTGAAAGACGGGTAACGTCGCCAATCGCTTGACTCCCTTCCATTTCTTGGTGGTCTATTTTGATGACCTTATGAACTTCCTTCAGATTGTGTTGGGGATAATCGTAGGGGCTCGCTGGATTACTGTCTGTTATATTTTTTGTTAATTTTCTTCGGATTTTTATGGTTTTCTTATGGAGACCTATGGAATCGAGAAATAGTTCTCTTCGATTTATTCCTAGACCAGACTGGAAATCTAACACTCAGCCAACTCCAGCATGGTAAGGCTTGGTAGCTGCGCCTACACGGACTGAAGTAAGGAAGTACCACATCAGCATCAATTGTCAAAAATACGGTGTAACTGTCAATGCCATGGCTAGAAAAGTATGTTGTTCTATCTACGAAAGTACAGAAAATAGACGGAATGACTGGATGATTTTTCATTCTCAATGTGTCTACTCAATCTTTAAAAATTGCCTCATATTGATTGATGTTACTGTTATTTAATTAAAAATTAATAACCGGGTTATGGTAACATAGATATCAATATAAATTTCAAGTGGAGGAAGCAATCTCGAGGAACTCCTGAAAAATATGAAAAAGTCAGATGGAAAATCAAGAGATAGTCAACGGAAAGACAAAAGTATGCTTACATGAAGATTCAGACTGAATTCGTACAAAGGTCATGAAAAAGTGAATTGAAAATACATCAGAGTAAAATTTGATTTCAGCCGACAGTATCCCTCTTGAAATTCCAGCACAAATTACCAAGTCAACCGGATTAAACAACATAGAAACTTCAAGGCGGATGGGTGGAATCTTCTCAAAATATTAACTAGACCTTATGGCCTTATCTAACGGATTGTCATAGAAAAAAGTTCGCATGCTCACAAGATCTCAGATACCCCAAAATTTATTTCAAAAATCTGGACGAAGTACAATTAAATGGAAAGTAATTAGCAAGACCTATAGAAGCCAGTTGGGTCAGGTCTCGTAGCTGGGTAAACTCTCACTTTACAAGCAGCAGGTCATGGGTTTGATTTCCGGCCCCATCATCAACAACTTTTGTTAGCCGCTTGAAGATATTCCGCGCACATTCGTCCAAACTTCGGTGGTCTGAATACTGCCGACGCATAATCTAACCCTCACCAATGCGACGCTCTTCATGGATATCAAAATAGAATTTGACCAATGGCAATGAAGCTGGACTGACTACCTGTTCTCTGAGAAATATCGACTGTCTCTACTACATACAGCATCTAATCCTCTTCATAGCGATAGTTTTCCATGTATATGAAATTAGAATTCGACCAACGCTAAAAAGTTGAACCGCGGTAACGATCAAGGCGATTTCTAGACTGATCGCAGACCAAGGAAGGGAGTACTGCTCCAACGATCAGAAGGCATTCAAGAAGAGCCAAGGGTCGCTTACACTCCCAAGCAACATGGCGTAGCAGAACGTTTCAACAGGACGTTTATTGAGCAGGTACGTGTAATACTCTTGCATTAACAGGTACCAACGAATTTGGAGTGTACCTGCTGTATCGAAGTCCTACTGCAGGTCTTCAGTGTGAAAAGACACCATCTGAATGGTTTGGTACGAAGCTCAGCTTGGAGAAGTTTTGAATATTCGGATGCAGGGCGTTTTCGGGGATTGTAAGCCAATTAAGGAAGGAGCTCGATTCAAGGATCGTGGGTGTAAACCTGATTGGCTATGTACCAAATGGCTGCATGCACTGGGACAGAAAGCATCGGAACATCATTGTGGCCGAGATGTCAAGTTTGACGAAACACGTTTTCTGTATGGTGCAGAACCGGATGAAACATCACAAGCACCCCTAGTCGTTGTATTCCGGCTTGGACAAGAAGGGGGAACTGAAGGTATGCTTCTTATTGCATGAGTGAAAATTGAGGAAATTTTGGGTAAAACTAGTTTAACGTGCATGCGCAAAATTTCGTCACAATCTCTCAATTGGTTTTCGAGACGGCTTCCAAGCAAGAAGTGCTTCGACAAAAAAGGATGGACGCAGTCGTGGAAAATCCAGGCTCCTCCCAACGGTGGACCGCGAAACAGTTGGGATTCGACAAATCGACCGTACCCCGTGTGGTAAAATCGTTCAAAGAGACCCAGACGACCCGGTGGCGAGCTGGCAGCAGAAGAAAAGCGAAGACTACTACCGACCCCGTGAACGCAAGGAAGGTAAGGGGCTTCAAGCGCAATCCAAACCATCCGATTCGGGACGTGGCCAAAAACGTCGTCCAGCAGACAATGAAGTGGGCTGGACTTGATGTCTCCAAGGTAAGGAAGGCGCTAACCAAATCGGACAACGGCTCGATCTCGCACCAGGAAACTGTACCGTGAGTGTTTGGTGCAGCCGAAATGCATCGTAAAGGATAACGAGATGTACATTAAAACGGCTGCCAAACAGATCCCCGGCAAGTCCCGCCTGGATGTTTAGAAGAAGTTCTGGAAGAAGAAGGTCGGCAAATTTGCCAAGAAATACTTGGCGTGGCAGGCGATCTATGAGTTCGACAAATTCAGCAGGCCGTACATAACGGCCAAATATATCATGGTAATTGACTGAGTTGCGATTTGAAGTACTTTTCCGGGAAATTATTAATTAATATGTGGATAAGTTTCGATATCTACTTCAAAGATGATTCCGAAAATGACTTATTATCTTGTTTTCACCAATTAATGCATGATGATACTGAAGCTATTGACACCTTTAATTATTTAAACATTTTACATTCAAAGGTTGCTGTATAGATATGCATTCATCGATCGCACTTGAACAATTTAACCTCGAAGTTCCCTGATCTTCTGGTAAAGCACTCAATCTTTTTCCTAAGCTTTTGTTACCATAAGTGGAGATTTTTCAGAATTGAGGATTTAAAAAAAAAAATCTTCCTGGAATTTGGAAGAATTCTCGAAACTTTTTTGATATATTGATAAACTTTCATACTTCTCTGCTAAACTTCAGGGAAGTTTTCTTACCGATCAAATCTTTCAAACGAGGTAAGATGGAAACCAAGGAAATGTAATTCCTACATGAGTTTGTTTCCTAGCTCAAAGTACGATGTGAACGGTTGGGGAGATGGTATTTACAATATTTAAATAAAGTGTCATGAGCAATGAATATTTATGGTCATATGAATGATTTGTGTATAGACTGCTTCTTCTGTTCGTAACGGTCACGGTTCGTCTCTTGAATTTCAGGGAAGCTCTTTTCTAATCTACGACAAAGCTCTTTGCTGAAATTCTTGGAAGTTTTCTCCTGAACTTTTTGCAAGTTTCCTCATGAATTTCTTGGCAGTCACTCCAGATTTTCTTGTAAATTCACATCTAACCACACCCAACCTAACCTTCCAGGAACAGTTTTATTCCGAACTTAGTTACTGTTTAACCTTCTGAAGAGTCCTTTCCTGAACTGCGAGGACAATTTCTCTAAAACTTTGGGAAAGTTCTCTCTAGAATTTCTTAAACAATCATCTTAAATTTCTTGAAAGTTCTGAACATCTAAGAACTTGGGGGAAGTGTTTGAATTTTTGAAAAATTCCTGCTTTAACGACTAGGAAGTACCCCCTATACTTCTGGAACGTTTGTTCTTGTTTTTCTCAGAAGTATCTACATCAACATCCGGGAATGCCTGAACTTCGAGAAAGCCTCATTCTGAACTTCTGGAGTGTTTGATTCTGAACTTTAGGAAATCTCTCTAGCACTTATGAGTAGTTCCAACCAGGGTTGCGGCTTATCATTTTTGACTCAGGCATATTCATTTGCCAATATCTCCTTTCAGAGGGTCGATTTGATAATATGATGTATGATGAACTTGTAGTGCATGAGTAGACCTACATCTTTGTCTAACAGTACATTGCTCTAACTCCTATATCTTCGACATGAGAGCGTATATTCACAGTGATCTTCACGATGATAATCGCGTGATCTTCACCGCGAATATCATCGCGAAGATCACTGCGAATATACGCTCTTATTCCTCAGATATAAGAGATAGAGCTATGTATTGTTAGACCAAGTTGTAGGTCTACTCAAGCACCATAATACATTATATTTTGAAATTGAGCTTCTGAGAAGAGCTATCGGCAAATGAATATGGATAAGTCAAAAATGATAAGCCGCAACCTTGGTTCCAACTAAGCTTTTGGGAAATTTCTTTCGGAACTTCTGGAGAGTTCTCTCCTGAACTTCAGAGAAGGTTCTTGAAATTTTTGAGAAATATCTTCTTGAACTTATAGGCAGTGCCCTCTCTGGTAAGTTTTTTTTTCTGAAATTCTGAGAAGTTTTTTCCTGAGCTTATAATATTTAAACATATGATAAGTCCCACTTCGCGGAAAATTTCACCAAAAAAGTCGTCTCTATAATTTCTAGGAAAATTCCCTTAAATATGTCGGAAATTTCTTCCTAAACTTCTAAGAAGTCAGGGATGTTTTCTCCTGAAACTACTTTGAAGTTCCCACTACTTTTCTTGAAAGTTTGTTTCTGTACTTTGAAGAGGTTTCTTCATGATCTTTGAGAAATATTCATTCTAAAATTCTGAAATGTTCTCTTCTAAACTTCGCGAAAGTTTTCTAGCGTTTCTGGGAAGTTCCTAGAAAGTTTCTTCTGAAACTTCCGAAAGGTCCTTTTCTGAACTTCAGAGAAGTTTGCTCAGAACGTTTTGAGCTTTTTGGAAGTTTGTTTCAGAATTTTGAGAAATTTTAGAGCGCGCTCTCCCTGGTTAGTTTCCTCCTGAACTTCGGGAAAGTTTTTTTCCTGGATTTCTGGGAAGTCCATCTTGAATTTCTGGAAAAAAAAACTCCAAAACCTCTCGAATGTTACAAGACTTCTAAGTAGTCCTGTCCCCTAAACTCCCTGCGAACCGTTCTGGAATGAACTTCTTTTCTACTGAAATGTCCTATCTCTGCGTCTTAATAATTTGATAAGACTTGATGCATATTCATTGAAAAACGGTTCAAATATGACATCCGCTATTTTTTTAGATTTATCAGCCCCCTCTATCACAATTTTTCCCATACCTCTTACACTTACTGTAACAAATCTTGACCTTCATATTTGAATCGCTCCTAAAAATAAGAAATATCCGAATATGCAGATGAATGAATGATGAATGAATTTATTTAAACGTACATGTTTGGTTCTGTTTTACTGATGTAAAGGGATATATAATGTTTTTGACCCTTCTCAAATGTTAGTCTAGATGAATTTTTTTTTACAAAGATCTTCATTACATTCAATTCTTTATGACTGCTTAATTTCATTGGATTCCATAGGGATGTTGAATACCGTAACTAGACGAGTGGGCGCGCTACACGTTAAAATAAGGGCACGAAAAAGTTTTTGTTATAAAAACTTTTTTTCCTTAAAAGTGCCCATCTTGCGATGTATGGTTAACTTTTTATATTGACAATTATATTGCCTTTATTGACCAAAAAATCGTCTAATTAGAATACAGCCATTTTATTGCAAATAGCCATAAAATTTTAAAATATTTTTTTAGAGTGTATTAAGCGATTCTACAATTTTTAAATTTGTTTTTATAAAAGTTAAAACAATTTAATAGAAGTCACTCATATGTCACTTTTTTGTAAGTCTTGTTCTTTTTGAGTTATGTTGAATTAAAAAAAAATCTATCATAAAACTTAAGCCCTTCTCAAGTGGCAGTCTAGATAAATAATAAAAAAAAACAAAGTATGCAAAGTTGCTTGAAAAGACATAGTCTATACATCAACAAAGTTTCATTGGATTCTGAGTGGGTGCTGTCAATCACGAAGACGAGTTGGCGTGAAATTCGTCAATTGGCCCCATAATAAATAAGACTTAAAGGCCTTTTAATAATGGTTGTATTTGTTATATGATAAAATAAATTACATTTATAAATAACGCACTGGATACAATTTTTTTGCAGATGATTGTAACATGAGCTCCGTAAAAGGTTCACTTGTTTCGGGAAAATTCATTTTTGGATGCCCCGCAAATAATACACGTATTCGTGGAAAATTCTTAAAAAAGCGTTAATTATTGACTGCAATACGGGTTGTTACCCCTGCCTATTTGCATCAACTGAAAAAGAAATGAGTGATAAAATAATAATGATCGGCTACTGCACACGACAGGTCAATTACAAGAATTATATATGGATAATTGTCCATTATCAATGAGTAATAACCACCCATCAGCGTCAGCTCGGTGCAACAAAGTCACGTTTCCATCCAGCACATCAACCGACGAATCTCAAAGTGCGATAATAAAAATAGAACCAAACAATAAAGTGTACACTCGATTCGTCCGCGTCGTCCGCGTCCACTCGTGGTTTACTGGTGCTGAGCATGATGATGACTCACAGATTTGGAGAATCATTATTATTCGCACGAAACTCTTCAGAAGCATTGATAAAGAAACGTGTTTCCTCCTTCCTCTTTAACCAGCGAGTTGCAAATTTAAGCGCGTTCCCAAGGGGGTCTCCCAAAGCGAAGGTCATCGGTTAGCCCCCGTTTTCTTTCTGTTCATTCATTCATTCGGTATTCATCGAGGCATTGGGGAAAGTCTTCACCGAGTTTTGAAGGCCACGAGCAAGTTCTAATTGGAATTTAAAATAGCCGCACATCAACAACAACAATGACGAAAGCACTGCTCGTTGGCCTACTAGACCATGACGCGTTGCTGCCAAAATAATTTACAAACAATCCAAAACCGGGTAAAACGTGTGAAACGGTATTCCATTATCGTTTTTCCCCCCTTCATACGAGGGAGTGACTCTCGAAACAGAAGAAAATGACAACGACGACGAACGTCACATCCAATTGTGGCTTTGACAGCGACG
The DNA here is from genome assembly GCA_034211315.2 of Aedes japonicus. Taxonomy (NCBI): domain Eukaryota; kingdom Metazoa; phylum Arthropoda; class Insecta; order Diptera; family Culicidae; genus Aedes; species Aedes japonicus. The sequence goes on along the minus strand of JASCZW010006851.1, from coordinate 55,849 downwards.
AACGACAACGGAAAGAACAAGACCCGGTCGACGACGTCGTCGGAGGAGAAAAGTAAAAGTAACTAATTAATGAAACAAACAAAACCTCTATTAATATGAATGAGTCAAATTTGGATGAACTTACCCGGGGAAAGAAGGGGGGCGCGCTCAGCTCTTTGCACGGAAAACTAACGTAATTAGTTTCGTTTGCTCGGCTTGCCCGAGGCGAAAGAAATAAAGAAAAGTGACACAGAGGAAGCCCCATTTTCTTCGGGCGGCAAACTTCACTTCACCATATTCATTCGTCGTCGCCCCGGGTTGGAGTGGGTTGCGTTATTTTTTGCTCACTTCTCCGTGACACGGGCCCAACTTCCGGTTTGCCATGTTCCCATGTGTACAAAGCGAAAACGTATTCGGTTGCGCTCGGCAAACATATGAGAATCACGTTTGGCTCTAGTTTTTTGCAGTGCATCTCGCCGCCGCGCCGTGCAGTGTGTGTGTGTGTGTGTGTGTGTAGTCATATAGTCACCAAACATTAGCACACGGAACAGCAACAAAAAGAAAGAGGAAGGTTAAAGCGAACATCCGAGTGCGAATATGATCCCGGCGCGGCGCGGCGCAAATCCAAGCGCAAGTAGATTCTACCCCCGCGCGCATCGTCACAGTAGGCGCTCTCCGGTGGGTCGGCAGAACTCGGTTAAGCATCGATTGCATTTTATGAAACCTCATATCCCCGCGACGACGACGACGACGACGACGACGACGACGACGATGACGATGGTGGGTAGTCGTCGCGTCGCGTTTTCAACGCATCCAAAGGAAGGCTCTCTGGTGCACGCTCGGTATGGCTATAATCGCTGGCGGCGGCGATGGTGTGGCTAACCAAAAGTCAGAGTAATAACTGTAAAACTCTGCTGCTCCTGCTGCTGCTGCTGGTGGTTTGGAGCGGAGGAACAGAACTCCGAACAAAACTGTGTTGTTGAGAGCTTATGCATGCACGTTGATGCAGCAGTTGCGAAAAATGAGCAGCGAAGGAAGAAGGATGTGTCACATACCTACGCACGGGCACACGAAGAGGGCAAACGATATCGCGATGAAAAGCACCCGTCTCGCTGGAATTGGATAGAAATCAACCTTTGAAAAGCTCATTCTTGGGGAGCTGAATTTGTTCCAGTTAAATGGGTGTGCAAATAGCAAGCGATTACAGCTTGCTTGAGTGTCAGGCATCACAGTTTTCTGTTTAGACATATACATTTTAAGGTCTCAGAAAATAGCACTAGAGGAATTCATTATGATAAGTCTGCTAGAACATCAACTGTTTTGGCTGTTAAAGTCATGAAGTCACGAAGCCGACACGAAATTAGATGGTAGAGGGAATGTCGAGTTCACATTCAACTAAACCGTTTGGGAACGTCGATCAAGTACGTCACGCAGAAAACCCCCTGCACAAAATATTATTGAATTTAGTGACTAGAATAATGCAAGTAGTGACCAATGGAGAAGTAGCCGATCGAATCTTCCGGCCTGCTTCTTAGCATTTTACAAAGAGAAACCAGGTGGTTACCCCATCGAATGCCTGCCCATCGGCCAGGTTTGGACGACGTATGCATTGAGGTATCTCAACTTATGATATTCCTCTCATTAAAAGGTGTTTCGATCAAAATTTGGTCAAACAGTAATGTGTGTGAGGCGATCACAGTTTTTATTAATAAGCCAAATTCTTTTTCTTCTTCAAGTTCAGTTAATACAGAATACAGGCGAAATATTCAGCTAAGCTTCCTTTTTTCCGAATGCGAATTGTCGGGTCTTTCGTTTAACACCTGCCATAAGATTTTATACAGTCTCCCTGTCCACTTTATTCGCCGCAGAATGCCATTTTACCTTAAACTGTTTCTCGCTCACCACAGCTTTTTGAGTCTTTTTAAGGTTCCGCTTGACGATGGCCCAATATTGTTCGATTGAGTGGAACTCTAGCGTGTTGGGAGGGTTCTTGTCCTTGGGCACTACTTGAACGTTGTTGGCAGCATACCACTACATGGCCTTTTTCCGTAATGGCAAGATGCCAAATCCGGCCAAAATAGAACGGAATCGTTGTGTCGCTTCAGGAAAGACAGTAGACGTTTTTGTAGGCACTCACTCAGATAAATTTCCTGGTTGACGGTTCCGGTCGCAATGTAAACGTTGCTTTTCAAGCCACAGGTACAGATGGCCTGCCACACCAGATATTTCTTCGCGAACTTTGACAGTTTAATGTGCTTGAAAATATCTGCCACCTTTCCCCGTCCGGTTGCCGTATAAAATTCCTGTCCAGGAAGCTGTTTAAAGTCTGCCTTGACGTAAGTTCCATCGTCCTGTACCACGCAATCAAACTTCGTCAGCATCGTCGTGTACAACTTTCGCGATCGTGCTTTGGCCGACATGTTTTGTTTATCGAAGCGATTTGGAGTCACCGCTTTCTTGTAAGTCGACATTTCAGCTCGATTTTTTGCTCTATCCACGGTTGAAAGCGCCACTCTCAGCTTCTTTGCGACATCTCGGACGAAGAGGTTGGGGTTCCGCTCGAAACAGCGGGCAACTCTTTTTGTCGTCGCTGTGGCCTCCGGCTTTCGATTTCCCCTCGATCCAGCTTTCCTGGCTGTCGACAAACGTTCACCAAACACGTTTAATACGTTAGTAACAGTTGATTTAGACACATTCAACAATTTCGCCAACTTGGTGTGAGATTAGTTTGGAATTTCGCCATGCACGTACATTTTGATAATTGAAGTGCTAATCTCAAAATCAAAATAGAGGCATGATGCTACACTCACACATCTTCAAAATGAGGAGTGTGCAAATTTTTTAATGCACGATGAAAGGAAATGCGTCAAGTTTAAGTCGACCAAATTTTGATCGAAACACCCTTTATTTCATTGCAAATGGTTGAGCGGATTGGGGATAATGAAATCATTGGGTCTAGGACCAAGTCTACAAAACAGGTAAGCTTGGAACTAAATAGAAGCCTAAAGTAGCCTCTAAGGATCGGCCCAAATCGACTCTTTAACGTTGTCGAAATTTGCTTGTCTTCCCAAAGAAAAACAACCATCACACTAAAGGGTGTATTCGATAAAAATGGCACACACATATATACTCATCAAAATTAAACTGATTATCGGATTTTCTTGAAATTTTCAGGGAATGAAGAACTACTAATGAGTTTTGATTTACAACATTTGTTTTATTCAATTTCGTCTCCCATCCCGAATGCCCGCACCTTCCTTTTCACTCCACCCATCAAATTTTGTACAACCGATTTTCCCAGTGTTTTTGTTGTTTTACCCAAATTTTCTTCAATTCTAGTTCTGTTTTTATAGTTTTGGGATATTTAGTTTTCATAATTGCCCAGAATTTTTCAATTGGACGAAGTTCCGGTGAATTTGGTGGGTTCATATCCTTTGGCACAAAATTCACTCCGTTGGCTCGGTACCACTCCAATACGTTTCGAGCGTAGTGGCAGGATGCTAGATCAGGCCAAAACAGAGTTGATCCTTTGTGCTTCTTAATGAATGGCAAGAGACGCTTCTTAAGGCACTCTTCCGTGTAAATCGCACCGTTTATTGTTCCGGAAGTGATGAAGGGAGCACTTATTTCATCACATCCGCAAATCGCCTGCCAGATTAGAAACTTCTTTGCAAATTTCGATAGTTTCTTCTTTCGAACACCCTCCGGAACATCGAACTTCGACTTGGCAACGAAATATTCTTGCCCAGGAAGTTGACGGAAGTCGGCCTTGACGTATGTTTCGTCATCCATCACGATGCAACCGGATTTGGTGAGCAGCTTCGTGTAAAGTTTCCGGGCGCGGGTTTTCGCAGTGATGTTTTGTTTTTCATTCCGGTTTGGGGCTTTTTGCACTTTGTAAACATGTAACCCAGCACGCTTCATGGTTTTCCGCACAAAACCGACTGACACCTTAGACTTTTTAGCGACATCTCGAATTGACATGTTTGGACGGTTCTTGAATTGTTGTACGACTTTCCTGGCCGTTTTACTGTCCATTGGACCACTTTTACGACCACTCCCTTCCTTCCTTTGGACACTCAGACGCTCCTTGAAGGTTCTTATTACACGAGACACAGTTGTATTTGCAATTCCAAGCCTTTTAGCAATCCACCGGTGGGACGCCCCTGTTCTTGTTTCGACGACATGACTGGAACTACTGAATGAAACTTGGCAGATGTAAATAATACACTATGGATAAGATCTACTCAAATTTCTAGGTTTTTTACTCATACGATTCAAAAGTTACAGAAGATTTTCTGTGTGCCATTTTTATCGAATACAACCTTTATGTTAGTGGCCCCAACGCTTTCCTGGCTGTTGATTTACACTACCAGCCAAAAGTATTGACTCACTTCGAAAATTATCGCAACACACACTTGAATGTGGAGGAATCCTGGTAACGCAAAAGTAAAATTAAACGTCGTAGATGGTGCTCTTTAGAAAATCTTTCTCGCATTGTTAACAAATTTTCCCGACTAGGAAAAAAAGTTAATATAAATTGGATTAATAGATATTTTGGAAAATTTTGAGGAAATTGTTGAATACGAAATTTTGATTTGTTTCATTTAGGCAAAATGACGGATAGCAGTTTCTTGCGTAATCTGCTTTGGTCTTTCAAGTTGCTAAAAGCGTAAACATCGAAGATTAATAGTAAAGCATTCGAGGTTTTCGAGTACAAACTGATGCACGTGCGTTGCGTGCATATTGTATCAAGGACTTTGTGAATTCAACGTCGTTGACAGTTCGTAGGCAATCCTCCCTTTTCAGTTTGGTTCACCACCAGACACTTTTCAGTAGGTGAAAATCCTCGCTCCATCGAGGCATTTGCGACAGGATGAATACCCTTTTAACAAATGATGTAAGATTTGGCAGCTCCTTCTTGGAATGACCAATCAGTTCTAGCCAAAATTGGTCCAAACGCTGAACTTTTCTCTGGATTCCGGCAAGCAACGTCTTTGAAGACGGCATTGAGCACAGCAGCCCAAATTCTTCTTTAACATTGTAAGCAACAACAGCCCTCAGATAGACGAATTTCACGCCAACTCATCCAGTGGTTGGCAGGACCCTCTCAGAATCCAATGAAACTTTGTGGGTGTTTAGACTGTGTCTTTTCAAGCGACTTTCCTTTTTTTTAATTTTATTTAGACTCATTTGAAAAGGGCTTAAGTTTTTTGATCTCTTTTTTAAATCAACATAACTCTAAAAGGACATGACCTACAAAAAAGTGGTGACTTTTAGAAAATTGTCTAAACTTTTATGAAAAAAATGTAAAAATTATAAAATCGATTCTTACACGCTAAAAGAATATATTTTGAAATTGAAAGTTAATTTAAAAAAATGGGTATCTTAGAATTGGACGATTTTTTTTTCTTAATAATGTGTATTGCCTTTATGTCTAAACGTTGGCCCATACATCGCTAAGGAAAAAAAGTTTTTCTAACAACCGTAACCCTATACGAAACTATCAATACTTTCTCTTGATTTCTATCCGTTCTAGTAATAAATTAACTGTCCACTCCTAGAGCCTCTCATGTAGATGGGAATTATCTGCTTCTGACAAATTTCATCAACTTTTTCATGTCCTATTTTTACCGTGTATCGCACCAACTGCTCTTATAATTTGATCCTCAGAAGCCAATTAAATAATGACAATTTGGATTTTAAGGGTCTTTGTGTGCTAGAAAAATCAAGCCTTCCATTTAAAAAGGGCTTATTTTCAAATTATTTTTTTTTTAATTTAAGTTGCTAACAACTGATCGCTGTAACTTGGAAACCATTATAAATCCTGCAGACGAGTTTGTTCTGTATTTTTTTTTTTAAATTGGTAGGCTTATAACTTATGATTTCATTTATAAGAAACAATCTTCTTTGCTGCAAAACAAAAAGAAATCTCTGAAAGAGGGTGCAATATTTATAATCTGTGGCTTTTCAAAAAACTGTTCTTTTATCATTCAAAATGCAGCTAAGGGCTACCATTGGAATAATGCTCAAGCAGCTATACACCCTTTTGAAGTATATTAAAAGAAGGACAACGAATTTGAAAACAAAAGGTTTATCATAATATCTGAAGTATTGTCCCATGACTCAATAGCAGTTGTTTATATCAAAATTGCTAGATTTCATTAAACAAAATTCAATATATTGCTCATAAATATTTTCATGTCAGATGGAGCAGCGGCCCATTATAAGAATAAAAAGAACTTTGCCAGCTTGTGCAGTCCAAGTATGGGTTGGAAGCAGAATGGCTCTTCTTTGCAACGTCGCATGGGAAAGGTCCATGTGATGGTATTGGTGGTACTCTGAACCGAATGGTAAAGAGAGCAAGCCTTGATTATGAAAACACAATCAAAACTCTTCAGAAACTAACAGGCAAATAAAAGTATTACAAAACTGAATTTCGGCTTCATATCAGCTGAACAGTATCCAAAAATGTCAGAATAACTTAAGGAGGACAATACCTGGTTCACAGAAATTTCATTTGTTCGTATTTCTTAAAACCAAATTAAGACTTGATTTTGAGGACGAGTTTGAAGTGATGCAATTTAACTGTGGACACCCTTTATGTGTTGCAATACTTTTCGAGGTGAGCCGATACATTTGACTGGTGGAGATCGGTCTTAATAGACTTCGACGCAATTCTAATAATAAGCTTGTGTTTTCAATAATAAAAAACTACAAGGTACAGCCCACTTGGGTTGTGCACAAAGGTGACATAGGACTACGCAGCAATGTGCAATCTAGATCGCTTGATCGTTTAAAGAGTACCGAAATTTGTTCCGCTCCAAAGATAATTCCCATACACTAAACGTTCGCCCTATAACCTTAATTATTTGATACAGCCTGTCTTGATATCTACATTAACAAATCTTGCTTTCACTTGAAATAATATGTATGACATATGGTATCAAGATACTCTATATCACGTAATATATCTTGTAAGATTACCCGAATGGGATATTAGTCATTTAGGGACAATTTTACCCACTCGGCTCGTTTCATTCACCTCCAATTGCATACGATTTCTACTAGGTCTGTGTGTGTTCAACACTGCCGAAAGTGCAAATGTCGAAAGCATTATGATTTCGGCACATACCCTGCCCCAGCACTTCCAACGACATGCCAACTTTCTTTTCCAGTTGTTTTGGTGGCCCTGAAAGCTACTGCCACCACCTCATTTCGTCAAGAAACTGGTAACGCAAAGTGATCAGAAGGTCGAAAATACAGAACCAGGTGCAGTACTTTTTTTTGTGTCACTACACCAAGTTAATTTACGTTGCAATCAACTAAGTTTCTTACATATCAAGAAGAATGCAATTTATCTTGAATACTTGTTGAATACTTATTTAAATGGAGATTCAAAATATGACTTCTCGTACAACAACGCTTGCAGGGTGCATCTGTTTTTCTATAATTACTAAGTTAGTTTAGCACGAAGAATATTTAACCCATCAATTACATGAAACATATTTATGTTACAAATATTAATCGTCTTACTTTGGTTTCGTTTCCGATGTACTGAAGTACCGCACGAACAGGGCAGGCTACGGAACGGGTCGAAATAGCGAAGTTTGGGGCAAGTGTGCCACCTTAAGTACTTGTTCTCTAATTATAAATAAAGTCATCAGAAAGTCGTTTCTTCAATACGCAATTGTATATTGGGTATGTCTACCCCATTGTTACATTATATAAAACAACAACGTGGAACCAGCGAAGACTTTGCAACCAGAACCGAGACTACAATCAAAGGAGCAACTTGAGGAGAATCCAATGCAAAATCCGAAGAAAGTTGTTCTGCTTGATAAATCGTCAACTGGGGACTTACTATAATCTGTCAATATTTAAAACATGATGAAATAAGTCGAGCACTCGACACTGAAGAAGTCTTTAAGTTGCAGACGAAATAGGCCTATCTGTCAAAAGATTAGCTTTCTCTAGTGGAATTTAAAGGAAGTTGCTCGCTTTTACTAGTGATAATTTGAAAAAAGTGTTCCAATGTTGCATATTTTATTTTTAAAAGTGATCATATGAAGTGTTAATTTTTAACCCTCCTAGTTTCCCAATCACAATCGTTCTACTAATACGCTCAAAAAAGTTTTTTTTAAATCCTAGAGGGTTTGAGCTGTTTAGTGGAATACTTGTAACTATAAATTAGAAGAAAAATTAGTAATCTCTAATTAGTAAAGTTAAGTTTTTTTAAATAGTGTTTTTGAAAAAGTGAAAATGATAAAATAATTGCAATAAAAACAAATAAATTTATCTCTAATGAAAATTAAAAAAAAGTTTCACGTCCAACATTATATTATGATTTTGCACAAGTGCTTTTATTACTCATGATTTGGATTCATGGTCCTAAAAAAAAATCGAAATCACAAACTATGATTCATGATTTGCTATCAGCAAAATAATTCATACCGCTTCGAGTGCGTTACGTGAGCATGAATCATGATATCACTAGCCCAAATCATGGTGTATTTTCATAAAATGAAAACACACTAGGCTCATGATATCATGAGTCTTTTTTATCATTTTTGGGAGCAGATTTGTTTCCGTGTACACCAACGCCTATCTGAACAACGACTGGGTGCTTGCTGCCACCAGCTACGTTCCTACAGCAGATCCTGATCTGCACAGATCCACGACCGTCAGAAAACTAAATCAAAATGCGAAGGTGTACCCGTTATATATCATCCACGGCTGCATAGGAGACGTTCCTTACATAAATATGAAGTCTGTCCTAGGACTATACAGTGCATTCGGTAAATTTACTCTAAAGAATATACATTATAAGACTTGTTTTTACGTTATTTTAATAGCTTAGTGTTAAAAATCAATCAATTTCAATAATAAAACTGATGCGCAGAAATATTGGTGCGAAGATTTTGGAAATCGGTCATGAAATGAATTACAATATTGGACAAAACATGTGCAACTCAAATCGCGCAATCATAAAAAGCATCAGTAAACTTTAATGTTTCGAAATCGAAAACCAGCCAGTCACTGCAGTTGACGGTTCAGGAGTCTAGATGTTTGCTTCATGATTATTGCAGTAATCAGCTGTCAACTGACAGTTCACCGGCAGTGTTTTGTTGACAAGAGTCATTTTGCGCTGGTCAAAACAAGTGCAACTTCTTGCTTTCTTGGACTTATTCCTCTAGAAGTGTTTAAAAAAAGGTGGAAAAGGTTTCGTTTGTTGACAAGTGTTCTTACTTGCGTTATTGTACCTTAACAAGGTAAATATTGCATGATAAACATTGATAAAGAAGAAACAATACTCATGTTTTCCTTATATTTCCGGAGCAATTTGTGAATTGGGCGTACATGCAAAATATAAACAAAATGTTTTTTCAATGCAATGCATAATTATTACATCTAAATCATGAGTTTTGATCTTTTTGTCCTGGTTGTGCTATAATTTTATTTATTAAATGTTTTTGCAAAGGGCGTAGAGTTATTTCGTAATCAAAACAATTCACTCTGCGATTTACCCCATACTGATTGTTGACAAAGTGAAAGGCGTAATTTAAATCAAAACATAAACATGGCGTAAAGTAAAAGGCGATACTGACAAAAAAATCAAAACAACGCCGAAAAGTAAAAGGCGATACCTACAAAATAATCAAAACAACGGCGAAAAGTGGAAGGCGAATCCTATGAAAATGTCAAACATAGGCGAATAGAATAAGGCGATACCTTTATTTCCAGTACTTGTGGGACCAGCATTGAAAATGGCGTAATCCAACATCCTAGTACTGATAGGCGAATATTAAAAATGGGCAAATTTCAATGAATAATGAACGGATTTCCATCAGCATTATATATTAATCAGAAACTAACTTTGTTCTCTGTCTGTATGCTAGATTGTATTTGAATTTATTCGTTAATTTGTAAATTACTGTTTGAAATTCTACTTGCAATATTACAATAATCATTTCCCCTTTGTTTACATTCTGCATGTTCGCCCTTATCGCAAATTGGTCCGGATTTATGTTATTAGATACCAAAATAGCTCCTGACAGCCTTGGATTGGAACTACCAAAGAAAACAATCGATGATGACAAGAGCGGAATGTCACAAAAAACGATTTGTGACTAATACCAGGTGAAAAAATGGACCGTTTCAAGACTGTCCTCAAAATTTCGTTCAACCAGAAAGATTTCTGTGGACAATAGAGGTGAAAGACCACGGTCCACCACGTCAAGAGAGGACTCTCTGATCGCCAGATGCATTAAGAAGGATTCTTCCAAATCTTCCTTCAAGGTGCAAACGGGTTTACAGTTATCTGTATCGGTCCGGACAATCAGACGACGTGCCGTTGAAGCCGGATTATTCTCTCGACGCCTTGCGAAGAAACCTCTGATTTCACTTAGGAACCAGAGGAAAAGACTCCTGTTTTCTCAATCTCATATTGGCTGGGATGTGCAGAAATGGCGGACGGTTCTGTTGAGTGATGAGTCGAATTTCAACATCTTCGGAAGCGACGGGATTTGCCGTGTATGTCGACAGACCGGAAAACGCTTAGATTCACGGTACTGCCAAAAGACGGTGAAGCATGGCGAAGGCAGTGTAATGGTCTGGGGATAATTTTCTGCGAACGGCCCTGGTCCAATTTATCGAATCGATGGAATCATGGACCGTTTCATGTACAATAACATCCTGAAAGATGTTATGCTGCAGAATTGAATATGCCATTAAATGGATATTCCAACAAGATAACGACCCCAAGCACTCCGCCAAAGTGATCGAACAGTGGTTTAAGGATAACCAAATAATCGCGATGGACTGGCCGCCCCAATCTCCGGATCTGAACCCAGTCGAGAACCTGTGGGAGATCGTGAATCAGAGAATTGATCGTGAAGGTGTTCGAAATAAGGATCAGTTGATTGCACAAATCCAAAAGGCTAGGGCAGCAATTCCACAAAACTTCATTGACCACCTGATCGAATATATGCCTCGCAGATGCAAGGCCGTAATTTAAAATAAAGGATTTGCTGCGAAATATTGGAAGCCAAATTGAATTTGGTAAACAACACGCGAAGTTACACTTGTCTTGTCCAGGAGGAAAATATTGACTTTTTTCTTGAATTGTTATGTATGAATAATGATTTTTTTTTTGTTATAATGATCATGAAAAGTGCTGTTTCTACAAACTAAAAAAAACATGTTTCTCCAAATTGACTTTTTATAAACCTTCAATGTGGAGTTTCATGATTGGGATTGACTGGTTGCAAATCTTTCGTCCAATACTGTAGTTATTAACGTTCAAAACCTAAGCATATTTCGTGGCGCTTCAAATTTTCGTACTAGCAACGCGTACTCCTATATTGAAATCAAAGAAGTAGTCCTAAGTCAAAAAACTTCTGTTGGCGGCCATCATCGGTAAAATTTCAGAGTTGCAAAATTATCGTTAATTAGAAATTTCGTCTTTCTTAATTGTGACTCAATTGACATTCATGCTACATTGAGTATTTAGCAACAAGTGTGCTACTAGGGCTGCATTTATCAGTTTGCAATGATAAGTTATCAAAAATTTATCCTAATCAGTATATGTGGGGTGAAACGCTTGAAATTAACAAGAATTGAACTGAACTTCCTAGGACTTATCAAGCAACAAATTGCCCTCAGCTTGCAATGCCACGGACAGCTTCAAGTGGTACTTTGTTCTCCAAACCGATCGAATAACTCGTTCCGAAAAGTAGCTACATAATGACTATATCTATAAACAAACGAACATCACTCACACCAGCGCGAGACATGCAAGCTAGGCAAATTCCACTTGAAAGGTGACACCCAGCTGTTTGCGAGCTGAAATTACCGCAGATGCCAAGCAATTTTTCCCCATATTAAAATCAGTACTTTTCAAGCACGCCAATCTTCCACAAATTACCCCCAAAAGAATAACCAACCGATAACGTTAATCAACACAGTAAACAAAACCATTACGAACAATAATTCCCGAATGTATCACCAGCATTGTTTTGCGCTACACTACTATCTCTGTCTCACATCGCCGCCATGAGTCACATCGTCGTCGTTGTCAAATATTTTATGTTCGATCATAAAACTAGATAGCCATCTGCGGCAGAATCGACTAGAACTTGAAAAGGACCGAAACAATTTTGAAACTTTTTCCAGAATTTCATTGTCGAAAGGAAAAACGGTACTCCCATCGCCTACTTTGTGCAACCGAAACATGGCCTACTATTGGCCTGCTGCCCCAACAGAGACAGGCAGGGGGTCGGGGCGCCAGGAGCAGCACAAGACAAGAGTGATATACGCGTTTTTCTCCTTCTATCTTTCGCGTTTCGCGTTTTCTGAAGGTAATCCAGTTTTTTCCTTCTTATTTCGCTCTTTGTTGTTGCTGTTGTTATTTGTCGGTTTGTTGCTTTCTTTCGGACATTCGGCGGTTCGATGGGAGTTTTTCTGCACTTTGGGATTGGGGTGATGATGATGATCAATCGGCGAGCAGAAGAGGAAGGAAAAAGTCGGGAAAAAATGGGAACTGATGGATGCGAAAATTCCGCTATTTCCGAAACGGTCGTGAGCAAGAGGGGGGTTAGAGGTGGGCTCGGAAAAAAGGTGAGCCAATTACCTTATCGAGTCTAGTATGCGAATTGGACGATTTAGCGGGGCCAACGGCAGTAGCAGGAAAATTTCCGACACAACTCCAGTGCATCATCGGCCGTGAATGTATCAATCGAAAATTGCTTCGCTGCTTCTAAAACTATCACTTCTCTACACTGGCTCTGCAATATTCACTCCACTTCGATAGGGTGCCCCTCGGAGGATGGCCCCTTGCTAAGGATACATTCATTCACTACACCAAAACACAGTGTGCCATGTCTGGCCATGTCGAGCCAGGCTCCCTCTACAGGGGCAACATTTTGCAAAGGCACACTTTGATCTGAATGCAACCAATATCCAACCACAGGGTCTGGCTTTGATTATAACTTTGCTGTCTTCTTCTCCAGGGTCCCTTCACTTCGGTTTCGGATCCAAACTAATTCTTTTCATTCACTTAAATTCACTTCACATCAACTCGTGCCTTCCATTACACCATCCAGCAGGGTGTTTCCGTCCTGCAAAAACGCAAATTTTACACCATTTTTACATCGAGACAAATTTTCTGTAACTTCTACCCGACAAGACAAGAAAAAAGCTTCTCCAAACGCAAAACGCCCTACACACAGATTCTTTCTTCTCTCACTAAAACCACTCTCATTCATTGGTTCCCTCTCACACAAACACATGCGCTCCTAGCATCCATCCATCCCACTCTCACCGGTTCTCCATCTCTGTCGCTCTCATACTTATTTCGCCTCTCGAATGGACCACCAGCCACCCGACCCGACCCGACCATTCAACAACCCTTCCTTCACCACCCCCCAGGACAAATCATACCAAACCAACCAACGAGCCTTCCTCCTCATCAACCAACCAAGTCTGCTTCTTCGCTCGCTCGCTCGCTCGCTAGCCCCCGTAATCTGTTGCTTTTGGGGCCGTTGTTTTCGCCGTTTTCCCATTATCCCGAATTCGGACCCCGCCAGCACATGCCTGCATGCGTAAATTACTCGCTCTTTACCTTTGATTTCACTACTAATTACACGATTACAAATGCTAGCCTACGGGTGTGAACATTGTTCTTGCAAATGGTGCACATCTCAACAACATTCTGCCGTGCTGGTCTGTCGTTTTGTTGATTTCATCACTCTTCACACTTCTTCTATCTATATGCCTTTCTCTCTGCACTCTGGCACTACACTGTGACACACACTCACGACGACGCGAAACGATACAGCGTGTGATTTTCCGTACGACAGACTTCACTCCGACACGGCGACTTCGACTCGACTGAATCTATCTCCCACTGGTCGTGTGGGTTGTAGCATGGTTATGCTCGCGCAGTAGCATAGAGCAAAGTGGGTGAAATGGACAGGGTTATTTGTGTTGAGTGCTTGCCTCTAACGGTTGTCAACTGTCGTCGTGTGGGAATGAGGCGAGATGGCATCATAATAAAATGGCATTCCGATTGGAATGTGATCGCATCGACAGGATGTCGGAAAGAGACGGCTTGGCTTGCTTTGTCATTATCCAGCTGACAGGCTGGAGCATTTTCATGGCGATCGACTTTGACGGATGGGGAAGCGTTTGCGAGGCTTGAAATCTAACGTTTCGGCGCCAACATTTGATTAGGGCGAATCTGCTTTTGAAAACAAACACTTTGTCTTCTAATTTATCGGAAGTCGAATACAATTTCTTGAAATTGAATATATCAGCGGATAGAGATAAAGAGTGCTTAACTTGTATTTGTGACCTTTAGTTCAAGAGAAAATGACTACAAAAGCTATTGTTTACAAAAGCAGATTCGCCTTAATCTAATGTTGGCGCTGGTTTGATACTTAAATGGATTTCCGGGGAAATTTGCGAAATGGGCGAATCTGCTTTTGTAAACAAACATTGAAATCGACGATTTCTCACAAACGAAAGCTCAGTTTCTTAAACTAAGACCACAATCGGGTTTAAGAAATCAACAATCTGCTAGCCAACTGTTGCCTTAATTTTTCAAATTGAGCTTTAATTCCCTTAAAAATTGTCGATTCAAATAGTTGTTTACAAAAGCAGATTCGCCCATTTTCCAAATTTCTCCGTATTTCTGTTCTAGAAATCTGAATTTGAAGCATGTGAGCATTTTCGAGGTTTCATTTTGTGCACAAGAAAAATGCGTATTTGTATGATTATTTGAACATGATATAACCCTCAAACCAATTGTAAACAATGACTCCAATAGGTGATCTCTCACTACTAAACTAGTAGAAAAAAACCTTTCAAAGTTAAATAAATAACATTATGCAAATTAGCCACAACGTTACCTCATGAAAAGCTCTAACTGTTGTCGTAACCGCTTCTAATGATTTGCATATGGCAACCGTGTAAGTAAAGAAGAATGCTAAGATGAAACAGTTTGTTCAAATATATTTTTCATTTCAATGTCCGCTTCAAAAATTAATAACGGTACCTTTCGAATGAGCACTCCCCAGAAAACGGGTTGACAGATCTTGTTATGCTCATGCCGTTCAAAGTATACGGAGAAAAAACAGTCCCGTTTGAAACAATAAACTTGTTTGTTGACATCCAAACTAAAAAATAGTTATTTTAAAAATCGTTTTGAGTTGTTCCATTTTCCATCATCCGGTCTCGCTGCATGTTCTGACGCTGTCACTCATCAATAGGTGAAACTTAAATATTCTGATTGAATATAAAACCTGAAAGTAGTAGAAAGGCTTGCATTAACATTTGTAGGTTTCTCTTAGACTGCAAGTAGTCTAGAAATGTGAATGTGCACTTTTCTAATGTTTGCTAGCATTCTATTCGAATAAATATTCTTGTAATGATAGATGAAATTTAGTAGATTGTATTTAGATGGAATGTTTGTTGTTTTAACCGTTTTTATTTGTTTGTTTCAACCAGCAATTCAGTTTAAATCATACTAAAATTTGTTTGACACAAACCATCAACCAACAAATTTATTTGTTTTCGTAGTTACCATAATGAAACAACCAACAAAATGGTTAATTCAAACGGATGTCAGTTGAACTTAACAGCATAATTCTCGAAACAATGACTTAATATCTTTGTTTGTTTTAACCACCGTAGTTAGTCGAATCAAATATGATGTTTGTGCCCAATTCAACGTGAAATTCCGGTTGAATGAAACGCAAGCATTTTCATTGCGTTTACCAATTTTTTTTCTCAGTGTACCATAAAGACTAGGTAAAGTATATTAACAGCTGTCATTTTATTCTCACATACACTCTCATTCGAGCTTCTCAATGTTGAGCAACTTTTATTAATTTTTATAAATATATCTAAAATGTCAAACGCTGATTTATTGTGTTTTATGAATTTGATTTATTGTTTTTCAATAAGCAAGAAAACTGTGCCAAACTCAATTTTCCAATAGCTAAATTTTTTTTCAAAAATATAAAATGGTCGGATAACGTATTTGTCAATTTGCGCTTCGGAAGTTAATTTAAAATCTAAATCGTATTCAAAAATTAATAACCAGATGTGATACAGAAAAAAAAAATAACCAGCAGATATCAGCCACTGTAGATGCGAAAACGTATCTTTGAAAAGCTATACTGTTTTATCAAGGGATTTGATGATTTTTAATAGTATATTACATTAAAGATAAACCAAACATATTCGAAACTGTTTCTTGCGTATGAATTGAGACCAGACTATTAAGAGTTTATTGGCAAAATGCTTTTAATACAATGCGGAAAAAATATTGGTGTTGAAAACGGTAAGCAAGCATTTCATCACCCTTGCCTTGTCGCTTGATTTTACAGATGTAATAATTGAGCACCCAATTCTTTTTATTAACGCATAATACACATAGAGACCAATAATAGAAGTCGAGTCGACTGTCACTTTGTTCGACAGGTCTGTTTTTGGTATTACAGATGTCGAGATCGAATAAATTTTGGCGAATTGGTCGATCGACCGCTTGAAAACTAGTAACTAATCTGTCACATTTTGTCGAAGTTTGTGTAAGAATTTGTTTTGATACGCGTTTTTCTTCGGTTACTGTTAATTGGCTGTACACAGTAAGAAAAAGCAAAACAAAAATCTAATCCTATTTAAAACAAAACCAATTACCGGCAGTTTGAATGGCTCATCGAACTGATTAAAACTAATGTGGACATCGACAGACTAATGTTAAGCAGAAGTGGTAGGAAACTAACCTACAGCTCAATTCATTAAGATTCGCCTAATGAATCGGAATAAGGATGCGCCTTGGTTCGGAATAACAAAAAGTAAATTTTATTTTCTCGTTTCAATACTATTACTTTTGTGATCCTAACATTGGCTCTCAAGCCCAGTCGGTGGTTGCACGGAGATTTAGAACAATAGTAAAACTTGATGATACTTTGAAATTAATCTTAGCCGCTGATTTTTTTGTCTAAGGTCCTTCTGAGCGCATGCTTTCAGTACATTTGCACTTGGAATTTGGACATGATCCCTCGAGATAAGTGGTTTATGAAATTAATCCTAGATTTCTAGAAGTGTAGGAAGAAATTATTCAGAATTTAAGGCACATCCTAGAAAGTTCAGAAGGAGGCTTCCCAAAGCTTCAGAAATATACATTTAAAAAGTTCAGGAAGAGATTTCCTCGAATAAAACACTTCTGTGAAGATTAGGCAGAAACTGCTCAAAAGTATATGAAGCACTTCTTAGAAGTTCAAGAAGGAATATCCCAAAATATCCGCGAAGTTCAACATCATACTTTCCAAAAGTTCAGGAGAGGACTTCTCAGCACTTCGAGTAGAAGTTTAGCGAACAGGATTTCTTAGAAGTTTTGAACTTTCCAGAGGTTCTGAAGTTTTTTCCTAGAAATTCATGATGGAACTTCCATGAAGTTCAGAGAGACACTAACAAGCGAGGACACTACCTAATTTGGGGCGACCCCGGCGTATTGGTTAACATCCATACCTCTCACGCCAAAGTCACGAGTTCGAATCTCACCCCCGGAGAAGTTACGAAAATGCCCAAAAGTGGTGTTTGAAGTGACTACGACGGGAGATGAACCAGCCCGAGGCTGAAAATCTCGATAATCAAGAAAAAAAAAAGAAAAAAAAAACTACCTAATTTCTCATAAAATAATGATCAAACTTCCACAAAGCTCAAGCTGATACATCTTAGAAGTTCAGGAGAGAATTTCTCTAAAGTTTAGGAATGGACTTCCCAAAAGCTCCGGGAGAAACTTTCCAAAAGTTCATTGGAAACATCCCAGAAGAAACCTCTAAAAAAACAGAAAGAAACTTTCCAGAAGCATATGGGATACTTCCTAGTAGTTTGAGCACGAATTTCTCAGAAATTCAGGAACAAATATTCCCGAATTTCAGGAGAAAACTTCCCAACAGTTTAGGAAAGGACTTCTCAGAAGTTATGGAGGAAACATCCAACAAATTTAAATGAATTTTTCTAGAATTTCTGGAGACTTTTCCAAAGTTTCAGGATGGGGCTTAAGCTGAGAAAAACATAGCTCAGGAATAAAATTCTCCGGATTTCAAGATGAAGCGTAATACCTACGCACTAAGTTTTTTTACTGCGATCGTTACATTTGTATTGAGTTTTCAAACAGCTGAAAATGTCAATAAACCTTGAATCATCACACACGAAATGTAAGGAATATTATAAAAATGTTATATTTTTCTATCAATAGATAATGTTGGAATGAAGCCTTCAGTGTACATTTCGAAAGAATTTATGTTTTCTTCAATTTTTAAGAATTGTTTTCAAGTTTACCAAACTGTTCAGCTGTTTGAAATTTGATCGAACAGATTGAGTGTGTATAAGTTCAAGAAGGTCTTTTTGTTAAATTTCAGCAGCGGGGAGATGAACCAGCCCGAGGCTGAAAATCTCGATAATCAAGACAAAAAATAAATTTCAGCAAAGAACTTTTCTGGAGTTTAGTGGAGGTCTTCCCAGAAGTTCCGAAGGAACTACCCACAAGTTTTGTGAAGGTAAGAAATGGAACATTCCAGAATTTCAGAATGATGCTTCCTCGAAACTCAGGAATTCCCAGAAGTACTACTAGATACTTCTCAGAAAAACAAGAAGAAACTTTCCAGAAGTATAAACTTCCCAGTAGTTCAAGCAGAAATTTCTCAGAAATTCAGAAGCTCAGGAAAAACTTCATGTGTTCTTGGGGGCGACCTTGGCGTAGTGGTTAACATCCATACCCCTCACGCCAAAGTCACGAGTTTGAATCTCACCCCTGGACAAGTTACGAAAATACCCAAAAGGTATTTGTGTGACTGCGACCGGAGATGAACCAGCTCGGGGCTGAAAATATCGATATTATAGGAATAAAAAAAAACTTCTTGCTCGGCTCGACTTCTATAATTGACCCCATATTATACTTATATCTTACAGAACATAATCGGGCATTATTAAGTATCAACGAACAAATGCCAGTTCGTGGATACAGCCGCAACATCAGCGGAACTAAATCAATATTACGAAATCGAAGATAGGACTAACAAATCTATTCGTTGTTTTCTGCAACGAAACTGATTTGTACTTTTAAGGAGGTACCTTCGTATTTAATGCCACACGTGCAACTGTCACAAGCACTAAGCATTTGTTGACAAAGAAAGAACAATCGTTGCACGAACGACTGACAGATCTACTTTATCGACTTGAAGTATAATTGAAAAAAAAAAAAGCGCAACCACGAGATGTGGTTCGTGACATGGGATTCGATCCTGCATTTTCTGTATGTTATTATTATCCGTGGTTGATCTCACTAGGC
Source organism: Aedes japonicus (assembly GCA_034211315.2). Classification (NCBI taxonomy): domain Eukaryota; kingdom Metazoa; phylum Arthropoda; class Insecta; order Diptera; family Culicidae; genus Aedes; species Aedes japonicus. Next base: position 36,510 of record JASCZW010006851.1, on the reverse strand, counting down.
TAATAAATGCCTATGAATATGAATGCTTCCATAAATAAATGAATGCTTCCATCATCCCAGCAGGAATACGAACATTTATGGTGGTCTTCACGAAATTCATTTTGTGCATTGCACAAAAAAGGTGTAAGGATAGCATTTTGTTAAATGACAAGCAATATGAATGTTTTTTAAAATTTACGAGACCTTGGTTCTATGTTCAAAATACATGTTTACGAAACGAGTGAAAGCAAATTTACGAAAATAAATTTTCAGTGTGCCATTGACAATTTGATTCTTTCTGCATTTAATTTGATAATTTCTGCATTTGATTTGATAATTTCTGCCTTCAAATAGTTGCAAAATTTAGTATTCACATTCTTTTCAATGTTGCAGGCAGCAATCAATGAACTGAACGATTACCCAACCACACATTTTTTTTATCGCAGAACCGATGAAAGCCGGCTCCTGATTTCTGTTTTTATTTTGGTCATTTTATAAAATGTAATTCTATAGGTTTTTTTTTGTTTCAAAATGACTTCAATAATTTTTATAGCATCTATTGCGGAGGCGAAATAAAAAAAAACTCATTTTCATAAATTTAACTTACTGTTAAGTTCTACTCAAATCTAAATAAATTTCAGGATTAGGGATGTTTTTTATTATCGTGGAGGTTTGGTCCGAAGGGTCTCAGATTGTTACGAAACTTTCCGCTCTTAGAGTTCATGGATGAATGAGCAAAAAAAAATCAGGGTTGTCAGTTTTGCCGATTTTTCCGAACATCACTTATTATGTTGTAAATTAAATGCAATAAATTCAATCTAAAGTCTTTCATGTTATTTTTTTCCGAAATCCGTTAATACGATGTAAATGGCAATTGAAATGAAATTCAAACTTTTTCATACACAATCAGTGGATTATGCTAATTACAAGACCACCACTGTAAGACCGGAAAAAAACTCACACATTCTTTCGTACATAAGCATTCATAAAACTGGTAACTATACGTACTAGTGGTTCGGAACTTCTCTTTCATCATGGAATTATTTGTTTTTATCACTACAAAGTTTAGAATTATTATACAGAAAAGGTGCGAGAAAATTTGTTTCAACAAAAAACGCACTGAACAAGAACACAATTGAATTGCCATCTCAATGTGGGACAAAATGTCTGATAATTGCGATTGGTTTTCTACTAAAGCTACGAACAATATTATAAAAATAATATTAATAATATTCGTTATGGTGTAGTCTGTGACTTAAGCCAAATTTGTTAAATAATATATAGTAGCAATTCGCTGCAATTCATATTTTGTTGCGTAAAATTTATATTGAGGAGTACCCAAGCTATCATTCCGTGAAAAAACATCATTTTTGTTTACATTGTACGCCTTTTGCCGTTCCTGTTTACAAGCGTTGATGACTAGTGGTCAAGTCACTTTACGGCTCTATTTCATAAGGCAAATTAATGAAATTCATACTGTTTTCTTATGGAAAAAAATCATAATGCAATCTTATGAACATTGAAAGATTATTTGGCTGAGTGTAGTTTCTTAGTCAAGGCCCCCCACTGATGTGGCGGAAGTGTGGCATCACATAACATGTCAAAATATCGAGTCAAAGTCTTGTGGACATCAGTGGGTGCCTTGGCCTTCGATTTGTATCTTAGAAAATTCGAAGTGGCGATGCAAATCGGCCATGATGTTTTTTTTTGTATTGCTATGACTTTTACCTTAACATAAAGGAAGGCCATGAATAGAAATCGATTATTCTGATTCATACTTATTCTAGATCTGTATTGATTTGTTCTCACATCACGCCTCTTTTTAAGGCAATATTTCACAAGCGAGGTCAACGATAGCATAGCATGAAACTAAACCTAGACAAGAATAGTCAACAGTTCGAAAGTAACATTTGTAAACAATGACATCTAGCGTATTTTTCTGGGATCTCCCACAATTAAAATAGCACCAGAAACAGATAGAGGGAGTTATTACCTCTCCGTTGGTAGTGGATATAGATGTTAGCAACCTTGTATTTCCAGGAAATTTACGTTTTAAGTCATTGTTTACAATTGCTACTTTCAACCATTTGACGATTTTGTCTAGAAATAATTATCTTCCGTTAAAAATTGTCTCACACTAAAGAAAATGTATATGTTATTCTATCACGATTGTCCAGTATTGTAAATTGAAATATAATGAAGTTTTTAAATAGACCAACACAGTGTCATTAGATCACGTTGCAGGTACAAATGAGATTTCCGTTTCACCTGTTTATACAATGCATTGGTTTTCTTTGCAAAAACGTAAGTTAAAATTCATATCCTAGTAGGCAGCGAGTAAAAGAAGCCGATTTCCTTAGTTTGACAGTTGCACCAAGACGAAGTGGCAGCATATTCGTGATTCGTGTCCCGGTGTGCCGCGAAAAGGGTCTTAGACCGAGAAAAGAAAGAACAACTATGCGCAAAAGTGGCCACAGCTTGTCCGAGGTCAGCTCGGATTCCGTGGGTTGTCGTTGCCATCATAAGCACGAAAATGACAAAGTTTGGGTTAGTGGCTTCCGATGGCACCATACCTCAAACCGCACTCAGCATTGGTTGCAGGAAGATCTGCCGTTCTGGGCGCCATCCAACCCCGATCTTAATCCACTGGATTCTAAGCACCGCCCGAGTGCAGCAAGCCTCAGACAATCATTGACTCGTACCTGGAGAGAAATGGATCCACGCTACATTATAAGGACCTGCCGTGCAATCCATGAACACAACAAGTGCAAATTCGATCGACGATTAATATAGTTTAAGACTCTCAGAAAAATCCATCTGTTGAATAAATAAAAAAATCAAAACTGAATTTATTTAGAATTTATTTAATATTAACAATGGTTCAAACTTCATCACGCATACGGTACTCAATCAGTTTCAAACAGGCGTCTCTTGGATTTCTCATTTTTCCTGCAAAATAAAGCTAGCCGTTTCAGTTTTAAAATTGAGTTCACTTTACTCCAGTAATAATAATAATGTGCTTCATTTATTGTACATTTCAGTTTCAAGTTCACCGCATTGTGATATATATCGGTATATTGTTCTAGTAAGAGATTGAATTTTCATTTATGCGCTTCACCTCTCCGCATGAGATTTCATATAATTAAAATATTCAAATTTTCCTAACACTCCGCCTGTCCTCATCATCTTACTCTCGGGTAATGTTTGTATGTTGTTTCACAGCATGATTAATCTAAAAACGTACTTATTTATTAGACGCAAAAATAATACTTTTTTTTACCACATGTCAATGTATATATATGTGTGTGTGTGTTTTTTATTTATCGTTAGGTATAATAACTACGGACAACCATCACTTTCAGCAAAAGGAGATAAAATCTGATCACGTTTGTGTTTCATTTAGTTATAATAATGGAAATGGCATTTCTTCAACATTTAGTTATCATATTTGCTGGAATACGATTCAATAGAAGGATCCTCAAAAAATTTCGCACCACAAATACTGTTATGGCTTGTTGTTGTTCAATCAATCATCATCTTCATCATTTTCAATGTGTTTATCATCAGTTATCATCATACGAATAGGGGAGGTCTCCGGCAGTGCCGTGACCTCGGGGAGCCTACCATTAACTCTTGTTCCAATCCAACGTCGACTGGAAGCTGAGGACGCCATTCGTCGGTAGATTGTACAGCTGATTCTTCAGGTACATCCCGTTGTAGGGCTGGTGATGATGATGGTGGTGGTGATGATCGGCTGCCGCAGCCGCAGCCACCGAGTACGCAGTCGAATGATGCATGTTAGCTGCGGCCGCGACAGCTGCCGACGACGCTGAATAGGCAAAATGGTTATACAAGGACTTATCGTCCGAGGTAGGTACGTGAGAGAAACCGCCGTTGTTGGAGAGAGCTACCGCGTCCATCAAGCTAGATTCGTGCAGAGATCCGGAAGGGTTGAGTGAAGATCCGCCACCTCCGACACCACCACCTCCACCACCACCACCGCCACCTCCTCCAGAAGTCCCAGGAGTCACCGGACCACCACCCGAACTACTGGGAAACAGCTTAAAGGACATGGGCGAATGCGTTTGTGGTTGATGCGACTGTGGTGACTTCAGAGGATCCAAGTTCTGGAAGGCAGTTGGTTCCAGTGGATAGTTTTTGCTGAGATAGTTACTGTTGGAATCTTCGGCGCACATATTTGAGTCGTAAACATGAGAAACCAGTGGTGAAGTAAGATTCATGCATGACGAAACGGCGGACGACACTTGCGCAGAAGCTGCTGATACTGCGACGGCTGCGGAAGATGCCTCCGACACTGCTTGCGAGCGCTGCTTCTCCTCTCGTCGCCATTTAGCTCGACGATTCGAGAACCAAACCTGAAAAGGGCACGTATGAAAATCGCTACAATACCTGATAGGTTACCTTATACTTGAATGCGCGCTTCAGGTAGATTGGTTTTGGAAGACAACCGTTCCCGGGAAAATACGTCCGGATAATGTGTTCGTTCGAATTCCTTCTCCAGGTACTCAATCTGATCGACGGTAAACGAGGTCCTATTGCGTTGCAGTTTGCGCTTGAGACTGAGCCGTTCCGAGTCCGAATCGAAGCCAACGGATGTCGACGGTTGCGTCGTTGAGGGCGGTTTGTTGCCCAAGCCCATCCCAACTCCACCTCCGCCTCCGCCACCACTACCGCCACCTCCACCACCACCGCCGCCAGCTCCACTTCCACCTACCGCAGATTCCAGATTTGTAAAACAGTGCTTGCTGTAGGTACTCTTGTTCTCCTCGGCTTGTACTTTCAAGTCAGCTGGAAGGTGGAAAACAAGGTTCAAAGAAAAGGTCTGAAAAATAGACCAGACTGTCGTACCATTATCTCCATATTTGTAGTGAACAAAGGGCGAACCGTCGTTCAACGGCTTGGTGGACAAATAACTCGAGTCATCAGATGAGGATTCCTGGGCGTGAGGCTTCTTGCTGAACTCCTTCTGGGCAGCCAGGTTCCTCAGCACACGGTTGATAGATGATACCTAGAAAATTCATCGCTTTTTTAAGAAACATAAATTCCAAAATTTCACATCTTACGCTTGGAATGTTCTCCGGGGTGCAAATGCGCTCGTTCAGCAGCTTATCGCGAATCTCCCAAGCGAAAATATTCGGACAGTTTTGTTTGAACATGGAAATCCTGTTCACCACCTCCGGGGTCGCAACGCGCGGCTTCGAGCCTCCAATCGCTCGCGGTCGAATGCTTCCAGTTTCGTAGTACCTGCAGATATCCACGGAACTACTCCCAGTTCTTCAAGTTAACTGTAATCTACAACGGAAACTCACCTTCCCAGTATCTTACTGACGCACCCATTCGATACCTGCAGAATTCGGGAAATGTCACATGGCCGAGCACCGGCATGGGCCAGTTCGACGATTCGCTGTCGCGTTGAATCCGGCAGTGGTCTTCCACCGACGAAGACGCCACCCAGCTGGTTGATGCCGCTGTGGCCTATGGAAATGGTCAAATTTGTTTCAATTTCAAACATTCAAACTATCGCCGATGAAATTTTGTGAAAAATAAAAACATCGAAATCAAGTCCAATCTCACGAAAAAGTCGTTACCTTCGTTTTTGTAGTCCATACTAAAATCCATGACCGAGTGCGATCAGTAGTGCGAAAAAAGAGAAAAAGGCATATTCTATAAGGATCAGCTTTTTGGAAAACTTGTACTTGTTCCAAACCAAACCAACTAAAGAATGAAGGCGCTTTGGCATTCCGACGCCAATCCAACCCCAAAACTACACTACTTACGCTGGAGATTCTTCCGGCCATTACCATTACCATTACCGGAGCCGGTGCCACGTGTCTGCCACGATTGAGCATTTTACGAAACTCAAATTCACTGTAAAAGCCGTAATTTTGAGGGAGAGAAAAAAAAATCAACCATCAAAGCATGCCAGTGTCTGCGGTGGACAGATGATTTCTCCCTTCTGATTTATTTACCCGCGCCGCCATAGCAACGCACAGTTCCCCATCGCATGGCCACGGCTGGCTGGTTGTACCTACATATCTTTGGATGCAAGGGAGAGGGACGAAGGACTCTATCTGCAAACATCTTTCATTTTCACACTTCGGTGTGCTCTCAGGGGAATTCATCTGTTCGGTTATTTGTGGTGGGCGAGTCCGTCATCAGCGATCGGCATTGATATTCATTTATTTATGAAATGCGATGTTTAGGGTAATATGATTGCTAATAATATGGAATTAATTGAGGGAATGCTTCTTAGTCGAGTAATCGGTTATAGAACAACTGAAGAGCAGTTTATTGTCAGATAATGTGGTGAATAACTGGAATAAATTTTTCAGATCAGTATCGCTACCACAACTATATCTCGAGTAGCATTAGAAAAGGACCTGTACTTGTGGATTCTCTCTCGATGTGACTGAGCTAAACGTAGAGCCACACATTTGTTTTTTATCCGCCGTGTTGAACCAAAGAGGATGACGAAGAAGGAAATCGATCGTCAAATAAAGCCCTTTTCGAATATTACGCAAGATGTATAGATTTTCTATTAAGCTTAAAATCAAGGGCAGCTCGATTATACAGTCCGTGTTCGTAAGACTTTCGAGAATTTACTTAGCATCTTCAATTCTTGTAGTTATGACACATGACACTGTCCTTAGCGAATTTTCTGTTATGCCGAATTATTAAAAAAATATTATAAGAAATATTAAGAAATATCAAATTTTAGGAATATTACAGAATATCAGAAATATTTATATTCCACTGATACAAAAAAAAACAAATATGATAAAATCTAGGGAATCTATTTTGATAAGAGTTATTAACGGTCAATGGTGAACATTTTTCGAGACGCTCTCGGTTTCCGTACTCGTCTTTTGCCAACCATGGAAAACAAAGACGTAGTCTACGTTAAATCTTAAGGTAGTTATGACCCACTAGCGATTTCCAGCCGCGTGAATTGTGTACGAGATAACATAACCTTTTCATTATGTGGAGCAAATTGTTAATGACTTATGCCTTGTTCATACTACAGCGTTATAACATAATACAAGGCTATCTTGATGACATTTTCTTTGTAGATACTTTTCAAAAGACCCTTGTTTTATGTTACAAGCATGTAGTCTGAACAAGGCATTAGAATCTAAAACGGGTGTCCACTATAGACACTGTATATAGACCGGGCAACGCAAAATCATACAATCTGCCAACCCTGAAAAATGTCATAAATTTGAGCAATTTATCTGGCACCACTTGTATTTGTACAAACTTGAAGTAAACAGCGCAATAGGCTAAAAAAAAGATTCGTTTTTTTTTGTTTTGATTCCGTTTAAAAAGCATAGTGAAAAGTGCTTTGTAAAAAAATGAATTGTTTGGAGCGAAATGGTGGCAATAACTCCCGATGTGAAGTAAATTCTGTGGGTTTCTTCCGGTTTCCAAAGGAAGATAATATAAGGTAGAAATGCATTTTGCGGCCTTTCGTCAGATTTTCAGATTCTAGGAAGCCATAGGCTGTGCAGTGTAAATACAAAATACTTTAATTTGTTTTATCCATTACTAATTATAACAAATACATCCAGTTACATTTTAAATACTTACATTTACTGAATATGGAAGTAGAAAATCCCTTATTTGTTCATAATTGGCTTTTGTCAAAACAATACTTGATCACAATCATCATCAAAGGGATTCAAAAATTTTTGACAGGTCTTTTGGCTGCATAAGACAATTGAAGAAAGAATCTACTGATGATGATATATTCGAAAGATCTACTGAAAGATCTACTGATGATCAGAAAGATCTACTGATGATCATATATTCGTAGCTATACGTCTGATGGAAGAGTATTGGAATGCAGGTCAGGATCTTTACATATTAGCTCGAGATATTAGCAAAGCCTTCGATAACATTAAATTACAATGTTTAGGTGAAGTTTTGGCTAAAATTGGAGTTCCATCGAGACTTATTGATAGAGTGTTATCGTGTGTTAAAGATGAGGTTACAAGAGTTCTATGGCAGAACCAATTTTCCAAAGAAGTAAAGAGAGGAAAAGGAATAAAACAGGGATGCCCTCTTTCACCTCTGCTGTTTAATTACATAATACAAGATGTTTTGAGCAAAGTTGTTTTGAAAATTTAAGGATTAAAATTGTTGGATATTAACCAATTAAAGCTTCCCTTGTTACTTGTATTTGCGGATGATATCCTAATTATAACGAAAACTAAAGCAGAGTTGGAAGAGATACTGAAAGAACTAGAAAGCCAGCTCAAAACCGTAGGACTAGAGATAAACTGCAAAAAGAGCCAGGTTTTAATTAGATATCCGAATGATAAGGCAAAACATCCAAATGATATCATTCTTAACGGTAAGAAATTTAAAGTATGTGATAGTTTAAAATATTTAGGAGTCTGTTTAACATCTACACTTAACAGGAAAGTAACTTGCAGACAAAGATGTCTAAATTCTCTTAAGTCATCAAAAATTATAGTAGAATTTTGCAAGAAGTTCAACCCAAACTGGGAAATAGGAAAATTAATGTATAAAACCGTGATAGCACCATCCTTACAATATGGCACTAAAGTAGCAGTTTTGACTAAAAAGAGTAGGATTTCAATAGCGAACTACGAAAAACTTATTTTGAGAAGCATATACCAGCAATGCGCTAGACAGAGAGATATGAAGTTTAACGCGAGAAAGCTTCTAGATGGTAAAACTATTAATAGAAGAATTAGAGTAGGTCGCCTCAGTTAATTTGGACATGTCTTACGCAGGGATAAGAACCACCCATTAAAGCTAGCTTACAACTTAAATTTTGAAAAGAAGAAAGAAGGCCGACCTAGTATTACTTGGAAAAAATCGTTAGAACAAGACTTCCAAAAGTTTCAGAACACGGATAGAAACAGTTTTGAAGAGCTCTCGAAAGATAGAGAAAAACTGAAAAGAACATTAAAAGAAGTATATAATAATGAAGAGAGCGAAATTTCGGACGGAGAATCATCCGATGAGAATAATAAGCGAAAGAAGTATAAACATTGGAAGCAACATAAATAAATAAATAAGAAATTAAATGTGATGTGATAGCAGCGACAGGGTAAAAGTGGGATAGAGGAACAGGGCATCTCCGCAAATAAATAATCGACAGTCGTAAATTGCTAAATTAAAATTGTGATCACATGTTCAAATAACAATGCATAATAAATTAAGAAATTAAAAAAAAAAAAATTATGGAAAAGTATACCGATTGACAGGTAAGTAGGTAGACCAGGGAAGGTAAGATTATTATAAAAAAAATACTAAAAAAATTATTACATGAACATCACTATATTATACATCAAATAAAAAGGGTTGGGAAGGGACCATCAGAGCACCGGATTGAAGCGATTTGGATGGGGAGAGTGGAATTGCCAACTCCCTGTCATTAACATTTCGTGAATTGATGGTGAGCTCTTCTACCCACTCATTGGGAAGTCCTCACGTTTGATGGCTTGTTCGACATTAGGTTGTAGGATTTTAGCATTGGAAGGAGATTCTCATTATCCCGCGGATTACGCGTAAGTGCCTCTGCTTACGGGTCCGCCCTTCCGTTTTTGGCCCTTCAGACAGTGTTAAATTGAATACAGGCAGATGTCGAACTTGATCAAATCATTCGTAGAGGACGATCCACTGTCTTATGGCTGTGCCTGCAACGATGAGTGGTATCTTTTACATACATACATACATACATACATAAGACAATTGTCCGGTCTATATACAGTGTCTATAGTGTCCGCGTTAAATTTCACGAAACACTTTTCTTTCAGTGTAGCTTTTGAATTATCGCACAGATCACTGAAATGTTTCAATTATATGACAGCTGAAACTCTCCACTTTATTTCGTGGAACAACATGTTTACATTCTTTTTATATTCAGTAAAATGGCGTCGAATCAGGTGGAAGTGCGCAAACGCATTTTGTACGAACGGCAGCAAAATCCGAATTTACCGGAACGCGATCTTGTCAAGAAACTAAAACTACCGACACGTACCGTGTTTGCAAATCATTTGACCAGTGCTTGACTGTAGATCGAAAGGTTGGAAGTGGAACAAATCGAAAAGTATGCGCCCGACAAACGGACTAGAGGGTGGTAGCCATTGTTGAGAAAAATACCAACATTGCTGTGCGAATGTGGCTCGCAATGTGTCAAAATCATAAGTCCCTTTAATATCAAACACGAAAACATTTTTTTTTGCCAAATTCGGTTTTATTTCACTACATACTCTCCTTTTAGGTCAATACAGCGAGTCCAGCGAAATAAAGGGTGATACGGTCAAAATTTGGTCAAGGGAAAACGCGTGTAAATCGGTGAAATCGTTTATTTAAAAAATCAAATTAAATTTCTTTTTCAAGTTCAATTAGTATAAAATTCAGGAAAAATATTCAGTTAGGCTTCCGCTTTTCCAAATCCGAATTGCCGGGCCTTACGCTTGACTCCTGCCATCAGATTTTGTACAGCCACCTTGTCCACCTTCTTCGCCGCAGAAAGCCAGTTTGCCTTGAACTGCTGCTCGTCCTTAGCAGTTTTTGGTCTTCTTTAGGTTCCCGCTTGACAATAGCCCAGTATTTCTCAATTGGGCGGAGCTCTGGCGTGTTGGGAGGGTTCTTGTCCTTGGGAACCACCTGCACGTTGTTGGCGGCGTACCACTCCATGGCCTTTTTACCGTAATGGCAAGATGCCAAATCCGGCCAAAACAGTGCGGAACAACCGTGTTTCTTCAGGAAAGGCAGCAGACGTTTATTCAAACACTCTTTCACGTAAATTTCTTGGTTGACAGTCCCGGAAGCTATGAAAATGCTGCTTTTCAAGCCACAGGTACAGATGGCTTGCCAAACCAGATATTTCTTTGCGAACTTTGACAGTTTCGTGTGCTTGAAAATATCTGCTACCTTTCCCCTTCCTTTTGCCGTATAAAACTCCTGTCCCGGAAGCTGCTTGTAGTCGGCTTTGACGTAGGTTTCGTCGTCCATTACCACGCAGTCAAACTTCGTCAGCATCGTCGTGTACAGCCTCCGGGATCGCGCTTTGGCCGTCGTATTTTGTTTATCATCGCGATTTGGAGTCACTACCTTCTTGTAAGTCGATAGTCCGGCTCGTTTTTTGGCTCGATGCACGGTTGTAGACGATACACCCAGCTTATTTGCGGCATCTCGGAGAGATAGGTTAGGGTTTCGCTTGAAACTACCGGCAACTCTCTTTGTCGTCTCAGCGGCTTCCGGTTCTCGATTTCTCCCCGATCCAGACTTCCTGGCTGTCGAAAAACGTTCCCCAAACACTTTAATTACATTTGTAACGGTTGATTTGGCAACTTTTAGCGATTTTGCCAACTTTGCGTGCGAGTAGCTCGGATTTTCGCGATGCGCGAGCAAAATTTTGATACGCTGCTCTTCTTGCTTGGACGGCATTTTGACAACTGAAGAGTGAATTCCAAAATCAAAATAGGAGCAACATTCTACACACACACACCTTCAAAATGAGGGGTGTTCAGGTTTTTTAAATGCAAAATTGAAAGAAATACGTCAAGTTGATATTGACCAAATTTTGACCGTATCGCCCTTTAGCCATCAGTTTCAGCTATGAGCTCACCATTTGAGTAAAATCGCTTACCGGTGAGCCATCTTTTCAGGTTTGGGAACAAATAGAAGTCACTGGGGGCCAAGACTGGCGAATATGGAGGATGGGGAACCAATTGATACCGAATTTCATTCAATTTTGCTGGACTAATTGAGGATAAATGAGCAGGCGCATTCTCGTGATGATAGAGCACACGGCCGGTTTTTTCTGGACTTCATCCTTCAAACGATCCAATAGCGCTGCATAGTACGCGCCTGTTATGGTTTTACCTTTTTCAAGATAGTCGATGAATATTACACCTTGCCACGGGCTATTTTCGCCCGGTGAAACCCACTGTTTTGCCTGCTGCGATGACTCCGGTGTGTAGTAATGGATCCAAGTTTCATCCATGGTTATGAATCGGCGCACAAACTCCTTCGGATTGCTTCTTTTTCGTCATTGGGTCTCCCTTCGTGTGGGCAGTGGACCTTGATGATGCTGTAGTTGAAGAATCGATCCTCAGCATGCACATTCTTGCATTGATCGGCAATCATCCAATCACGCGTTGACGCATTTTGCCCAGGGCTACAAAGACGGTGCCCAGCTCGTTTGTGGTACCACAGCTCTGGTAAAAATTAGCTATTCAATGCCCGCTTTTCCATACCTGCTGTCCTGTCCAGCAAAGCTCCTGCAGTGCTACGACTTCGAAGTTCCGTGGTTGAAGTTCGTCGTAGATTATCCTATCGCAGCCAGGGAAGCAGAGCGATTTGCAGTTCCTTGTTCCGAGTTTCCAATCGTAGTTCTTATATCGTCGCCTAGGTCTTTGCCGATTGTTCCGGTCCATATTAACTATTTAAAACTTTGATTTTTTGAAGGGCGGCATGTTGGGCCTTCCACAACCCCCGTCTCGTCGGAGAACCATCATGCACAGCACTATTTAGAGCCCCAAACTGGGACGAGGACGATGATCAGCCGCTCCTACCAGACGCTGTTTTGAGCCGCCCCTGACACGGAAAACAGACGCTCAGATAGTCTGCACCCTTTGAGGGCACACAACGTGAGTTCAGAGGTGCAATTCGGCATCAATGTTAAGTCGATGCAGAACAAAATATTTCTATAGTGGAGGAATCCAGGTACATAATGCAAAAGTGAGGTTACACGTCGTCGATGGCGCTTTTTGGAGAATGATTTCTCTAGCTGTTTAAGCAAAATAATTGGCGATTAAAAGAGCAGAAAATCGTCGATTATGACGATACTGACCAATTCCATACACCTTTAAAAATAGCCAGAAAGTTATTTTCAATTTAGGTTCTAGATACTGCGATGTTTAACCTCACTTTACCTCTACTCGGATTCATCATTGATACTTTTTTTAATTACAAATCCTATAATATAAATACCATGTCTTTTTTTAGCATCCTATTACATAAAACTAGAGGTAAACACTTTGGAGTGCGCCCCTCGGAATTTCTGAACAAGCTACACATCGTGCACCAGAAGCTTACACAGCGTTGTGATTTGTTCGGGGTACGGAGAACCTTTTCTTAGAAACCTCGCTTCCGTCTAAATCTGTTGAACTCAAGGGAGATTTTGAGTACAACAGATTTAGACGGAAGCGAGGTCAGTACCCGAATCCAGATTTGGAAGAATTCCGTTAGATGCTCAATGGAATCTTGATCCTTGGAGGCTGAATATTCTTCCCAACCTGGACGCGTGATGAGATCGAGTCGAGAACCGATTATGTCCAACAGCAGCAAATCTTTATAGTCCTGACAAGGTGATCCTGATTTTGAAGAATGCGCTCATATCCTTGCAACAAGGACTGAAGCTCTGTCGCCGATTCCTTAGCCAACGAGGGAAGTTTGAATAACGCTTGGACTTGGCGCCGCTTGAGTAACTTGATATCATTGTATTGTACCAGCGGATCTATCATGGCTTTTGCTTCACCAGTGAGGCATCCTTTCAGGTAATGAAACTTCTCGACATCGGGCAGATCGGGTTTCCAATGAATCAAGGATATATATAAATCCCGGAAGCTCAACCACCCATCAATGTTGCCATCTGCAACTTGATTTACGGGAGCCGAGCGTTGTCTGACGCAGATTATGTTCCTTAAACATGAAACTGGTTTATGGTGGGAACGTCTTCCAGCTCATTTGACTTCTCCAGCAAAGAAGTTTTTGCGGCAAAATAGGGTTGAATGAATTCTGACCTCTCTTTAGAACATTTACCATCATCATCAGAATAATCCTCGTGTGATTCTATGTCAACCAAAACCTCGTTAACCTGCTTCCACAATTCTTCTAACTATCTAATCTAACTGACACCTGAATAGCTGTGGTTTGCTCATTCATCACTTACAAACTTGTAGATTTGGTTGAACATTTCTAAGAAGGAGTTAAGCCGGGTTTCCAACGGCCTAAGGGATTGCTCCTTCTTTGTTGCAGTCGTCCTTGGCATCGTGCAGCTGAATTTGTTCCGGTGAAAATAAAGGCAGTTGCAATATTCCGCATAGTTGCCTCGTCTCGACTAGACATATACTGTAGAGCTACTAACCTTCACAACAAAGGCTGCTACCCCTCAACAGGTATATTCAAGGTCCAATGGAGTGGTTCAAACTTAATCGTCTCATATACGGTGAAGAAAATCAATTGCCAGTATCAAGGTTCGTGAGAGAGGAAATTTATGTAGTAAGCCACCAAATCCTTCGGCTTGGCATATACTGTTGCATGAAAATTACTTGAGAGAATAATTTTTGATACTGGTATTCCAATAAAATAGTGTGTCGGCTATCCACGGAATCACAACTGATGTTGCTTAATACGTAGAACGTGCTAAGAATTCATCAATGCGCCCCTCGGAGACATGCACTATTGAGCGATTATCGGTACTTTTTAACGATATTTAGGTATTCTCATCTTAGCGTGTACTGACGTCCTCATAGATAACAAGAAGTTGGGTCGATGGGAAGGGAACGGTCTAAGATTCACAATAAGCAAGTGATATGACCAAGATCAAGCTTGATTTATTTGTGTCCATTTATTTTTTGATGTAATTGTGTAGGAACGAGCTCAACAAGTCAGCATCGAATTCCAAAATATCATCTCTTCTCGTTTATACAGATGTGCTACGTAATAGTACAGAGAACAGACATCCAAGCTGGAGTGCCCACCGTGTGTAAATTTCAGTAACTGCCAATTTTAAAATAACAGCTCGTTTCCGTTAGTTTTGGTTAATCGTATGTTGATGGCGAGATTTGCCCACCTTGATATTTGATAGCCTGTAAATTTTAGTTTGGTGAAACCTAGGCTAGGCGGCGTTGTTTTTCCAGCGGTTTGCTTTTAAAAGTTTACACAGTAAATTTGAAAAAAAAAAAAAATGTTCGAGTCTGGATGTTTGTTCTCTGTGGCAATAGGTACCACTAGGTCCTACTCGTGGGCTCTTCAAGCTTGATGTTTCCTCTCTATAGTAGAGCACAGGCACTGAAAACAGACTGACAGCAGATGATGTCCGAGAGAATAGTTTTCCTGTAACTATGCGTGATCTAAGTTTCATAAAAATTAACACCTTTTTTCCCAATTTCCCACGATAGTAGAGAAAATCACCTTGAGCTTATAAATTTTCTGGGGATCGCTAACATGGAGATTATGAGGTAGAAGGAGATGTTCGCTCATCACCATGAGGCACCAAGAGTGAACATTAATGTTTTTGGCTAGAATGAAAGATATGAAGAGAAAGTTTTGATAGTTCCGTCAGTGCACGGCAGGCTTAGAAATAGAACAGATGTTTTAGGAAATTGAGCGAAAAGGGCATGTGTACAGTGGTACTCGAACCAACGACATTTTTGCCTAACATCCCACTGCGGGGTAGGTCGAAGCACGGACTAAGTCCGCCACTTCAACAGGCCTGTCGTTGGTTCGAGTACCACTGTACACATGCCTTTTTCGCTCAATTTCCTGAAACATCTGTTCTATTTCCAAGCCTGCCGCACACTGACGGAACTATCAAAACTTCCTCTTCATATCTTTCATTCTAGCCAAAAACATTAATGTTCACTCTTGGTGCCTAATGGTGATGAGCGAACATCTCCTTCTACATCATAATCGTTACTCCACGCACGGAGAATACATAACATAACAATTAATGTATGGAGATTAGATTGATGCAAATTTCGAAAATTTTGCTCCGACTCAAATATAAACGACTTGGCAATCATCACTCTTTGTGAGTGATCTCAATGACAGTTTACCTCGTTAGCACAACAACCTATATAACGTAATATAGAGTATCTAGATGCATAGATGCTGATATCAAACTACTCTGTATCATG
The DNA here is from genome assembly GCA_034211315.2 of Aedes japonicus. Taxonomy (NCBI): domain Eukaryota; kingdom Metazoa; phylum Arthropoda; class Insecta; order Diptera; family Culicidae; genus Aedes; species Aedes japonicus. The sequence goes on along the minus strand of JASCZW010006851.1, from coordinate 20,605 downwards.
TAATATAAGTTGTAGTGCGAAAGGGGTATAACCGTTGGTTTAAATCGGTGCTAAAGGGTGTCCACAGTTAAATTGCATCATTTTCAATTAACTGTAACATTTCGTCCTTTAGGTTGATTTCAACGAAGTTTTGGGTAAATGACCTCAGCGTGTATTGTTTACACTGCGTGAGTTTCATTGTTAAATGTGTCGTAGTTTCGAAAATGTCGAAGGAACAGCAAGTGCCCGAGAACATTTCGCACACGCACCTCGACAACCCACTTCTTTCGCAATGAGCCATCGGAAAGATGTTGAAAATTCACCAGTCTAAAGTGTCTCGTGTCATAAAACGTTTCGGGGAACGTTTAACTGTCAATCGGAAGAAGGTGAGTGGTAGAAAAAGTGTTCCGTACTGTGTGAAGGATCACAAGCGAGTGGTTGCTGCCTTTAAACGCAAACCCAACTGTTCCGTTCGGGATGTCGCGAAAAAGCTGCACTTGCACAAAAGTTTCATGCAGAAAGCCAAGATACGAGCCGGACTCCGTTCATTCAAAGTTCAGGAAGCTCCAAACCACAATGAGAAACAGAATAAGAAAGCTAAAACACGAGCGCGTGAGCTGTACACAACAATGTTGACGAAACCGCTGCACTATGGACGATGAAACACACGTAAAAGCGGACTTTAAACAGATTCCCAGCAACCAGTATATGACTGCGAAAGACAAGTTCGATGTTCCAGAGTCTTTCAGGAAACAGCAAGTTCATGATTTGTTAGTGTGGTAAACGGAGCAAGCCTTTCGTGACAACTTCAACTGTAAATGGTCAAGTATACATGAATGAATGCCTGAAAAAACGACTGCTTCCGTTTCTCAAAACACACAACGTTCCTACAATGTTTTGGCCGGACCTAGCCTCTTGTCACTTCACCAAGGATGTACTGGAGTGGTACAAGACGAATGGTGTCAATTTCGTGCCGAAGGATCTTAATCCCCCAAACTGTCCAGAGTTGCGGTCAATTGAAAAATATTGGGCTATAATGAAGCACGTACTTCGTAAGCATCCTAAAGTTGTCACTACAGAACAGGAAATGTTGAGGTCATGGTTGAAAGCGGAAAAAAATGTCGGTTCAAGCGTTGTACAAAATCTTATGCGTGGTATTAAGAAATATGTTCGGGTTTCTGGATTTGGTAAAGAAATACAGTGAAATAAAAATACCTAAACCAAGATTATACGTTGTATTATATTCCCTGAATATTTCATGACAATCGATTGAGAGACTTGTTTTTGACGACGAGTTTAAAGCGATGTCCATTCCAGATATAAATGTGTGTCGCTGATTAGTTTGCTCGGAAACTAATGGTTTGGCAAGGAATCTGCAGTTGTGGCCTTAAAACTACAGTTTTCATCACATCTCACACAATGACGTCAAAGGTTTACATTAAAGAGTGTTTGAAAAAACGTATTTTACCCTTCATTCGGCAACACAAGACCAACGTTATGTTTTGGCCGAATCTAGTCAGTTGCCACTACTCTAAAGAGGTACTACAATGGTATTCTGCAAACAATGTTAATTTCATCGCCAAAGAGCTTAATTCTCCGAATTGCCCTGATCTGAAAATATTGGGCAATTGTCAAGCGAAAACTTCGAGAATGCGGTAAAGAAGTGACAAATGCACAACAAATGCGTTTAAAGTGGAATAAGTTCGCAGTGTCACCAGCGACTGTGCAGAACATGATGGCATCGATCAGAAGTAAAGGGCGACAATTCGTTCAAAACGGTGAAATGTAATAACTTGTTAAATATCGTTTGAAAGCATAAAAATACCCTTTTGTTTGACATTTTGATGTTTGTTGTTTAATTCTTGATTCTTCCTGATCATGATTATTTACTTCTCTTGAACTTTTGTTTGATCAACAGTGGCAGTTTTGAACTTATCATAAGTGTAAACGGTTTTAAAAATATCTACGCACACTTCAATTTGGGAATTGTAACCTTTTTTGGATGACCAAATCTCGAGTAATTCATGATAAGGGCCTGAAAGCCAATTGTGTACAATGACTTTGAACGTTAATCTCTCACGATTCACAGTAGTTCTTCGATATACATCTATTCTAAATGGTGGAGCACGACCAGCCATTTTAACTCAGTTTTTAGTCGTTTTTGACTCACTTTTGTCAATAGTGGAGTCACTCAAACGTGAGTAAATGTAACTGGGATTGACAAGTCGTCAAATCCAAAACATCCATCTGATTTGAGTCGATTTTTTTGATTTGTTCACAAGTCCCATTTACATTTACACAAATTTGAGTGACTCCATGTTTAAACTCATTGTTTACAATTGATTTTTTGGCCTTAATCACGAATTACTCGAGAATTGATCACATCTAAAAGGGAAGTCAGATTCGACTGCTGGAAACAAAGATCGCACTAGCTCAATATGAAATATGCTATGAATTTGAATAATTTCCTAGCCAAGGTCCACGATTACCCATGTGGACCTATGGATGAACACAAGGATTCTTCATACTTTGATGAACTTCCTTTTTTGAACGATTTGAATTAACAAAACTTTTCTGCCCAGTGACCGCTATGAAATATCACTCGATCGGTTCTAAATCTTCCATTTGCTAAAATCTCCACCACCAAGTTTTCGCTCAACTGAATCATTTAAAAGCGACGAACTTCCCCACCCTCCCTCATATAGCACATCACTAATGAGTCACCTCTTTTTCTTCTAGAAATCAAAGACAACAATACACATATCCAGCATCCACGCGCCGCCGTATCAATTAGGGTAAGTGCTTCCCGAACATTTACCTTCTATCAATGAAGGCCCGATGCACGCGTTCACACTGCTCGGACGCCACTGCGCATGTGCACCATTTGAATTCTATTAGCAGCAATTTCTGTTTGTTTCACAATTCCCAATTCCAGAACATGTTTCGGATCAGAGTTTGCTAAATATTTTGAAATCTCATCAACCAGCGAACGATCAACATTTGCGATCGTGTCTAATGGCTCGGACATAATGAATGTGGCAAACAGGCAAACCACAATACCGAAGGAATTTGCCCGACGAAGGTAATTCGATATCCTTTCTTGAGGTGAACCTTCTTTATGCTAATGTGAGGTTGTACCTACACGGAGCGAATGTTTCGATATTCGGGAAACGGTCATCGCCACCATTTTTCCAACCGTGTCGAGTCAGTATTTTCTTTCAACAATTTGTTTAATGTTTAAGATTCAAGTAAGAACAATGAACATTCCACCGTACATCGTCATGATTCTGCCAACAAACGGCACATACCTTGCCCGACCTAGGACGAAAGGGACGACAAATACATGTCTGCGCTTTTGCTTTGGTGGCTTGCCTGTTTGCCTGCCAGTCCGAATCATCGAATGCAAATCGGACGTGAAAATCAGTCATGCGGAAAAGGAATCTTTCGGGGCGTTTTCAGTCCCCGCGGTGAACAGGGCCGGGAAAACTGCATCGAAATGCAGTTCCCGGCCCGGTTCCCGTTCCGAATGACCACGGGTAACCGCCAAAAAGGGCTCTGTTTACGGTTCTACGCACTGTTGTTTACCTTGCGTGTATGAGGGCCATTAGTTGTAAGTTTCACCACAATTTCACTACTGAATGAAATGCGCAGGGCTCGGCCGGGCGGCAGAGTGCTGCTTCTTATTCGCCCGCGATGGATGCGAATGGATGCGATGCATGCGGTGTAGTCGATGTTCGGTGTAATAATATCAGCGGTGAGAGATGAGAGATGCTGTGCTTATGGTGTGAGAGTGTGTTTTTGTCGGATTTTAGTTTAAAAAAAGTCTAATCTTATTCTGAAGCAAAGTTATTGTATATGAAAAGGGAAGAAAACGCTTAATAATAATGATGCTGATGAATTCCATACAAAGCGGATCGTAATTATCCATTTAAATTTCTAAAATTTTCGAAACCCAACCTCACTTCTGATCACTAAATGTGTGGGGTGAATGAGGTTTTCATTCGGTTTTTATTGATATGACATGTGGAGCAATGTTTTGAACCATAATTCAAACTTTCGAGAAATTTGACTGTATTAAGATTAAAGATCATGCTGATCCTAAATGAGAGAATATGTTTATTTCTAGTACCTAATCGTTGTTACTGACATAAATTTCCTCACGCCAGTACTGCCGATGAAAATCTGGTTTGTTGGTAAAAAGGCCGTTTAAAAACAAAAACAACAACAACAAACATAAGCTTTTTTTTGTGAGAGCTTATCAGGTTAAACACATGTTTTTTACTCTATGTTTTTTCTCTCTTTTATGTTATTTACTTTAAAATTTAAAATTAATCCGCATAAAAAGTTCATTGAGAAGAAGTCAAACCATTTCTGATTAGCTTCTTCTATTTTCTTTTCTTTCGAGATTTTCAGCCCGGATTGTTGCATCTCCCATCGTAGTCACTCAAACACCTTTCGGGTATTTTTTGTGACATGTCCGACGGTGAGATTTAAACTGTGGCGTATGTGGTATGGATTTTCGTCTAAAGCTTCTAAAATACTGAACTGATACCATACTGATTCAAGCCAGTTTATCTAGGAATTGTCCAGTACTTTTAGACTGTGTACCAATTCTCGAATTAATTTTAATTTTACTTAAACTTGACAAATGAAAAATAATCGATTAATCGATTAACATCCCTTTGTGATTCATCAACAAACTTTCGATAAGATGCCCGTCAAAATTAAGTGCCCGTCTGTTAGAAATAAGTCAGCTCGAGTAGCAGACTTCAGCGACAATTTTCCATCTGTCAACTTTAAGTGAAAATTCAAATTAATTCGCGAATTGGGACACAGCCTCCTCTCATATCGCTCTAATAAAAAGTTCTATAACTAATCTCATATAACACATTTTTAGCAACAAGTTTTTGCAAGACCGTTTGTATGCACATTGAATAATTAAATAAAAATTAGATAGTGGACAACATTGTTTTGCGCAAGGTGGCATTTGGTGTCTCAAATTGAAAAATAAATCAAAATTGCAAACGCGCCTAGTAAGTTATGGTTGTAAATGGTCCAAAACCACCCCTGAAAATTATCATATTATCAAAAAATCGTCTTGGTTGACGTCTTGAGTTTTTCAAAAGAGTTACACCATTTGAAAAAATCCCGGATTAATCCACCGATGGTAAGACCCTTCTTACACTTCACCAGAACTACGGACTCAAATGTGACCAATATTGTACTGGATACATCTTTTCATCAGAAGTTGCAGGAAGATCCAGGAATATACGATATTTCATACATACAGTTTATAAAATTAACTATTTGTCAATCCTGAACGTTGTTCGATACGTTCGATACGTTAAAATATTGCCATTAAAAGTCTTTAACGACCTGTTTATGTTACTTCTTATATATAAGGGGAAATAACATAAATATTCGAAATTTCATATAATTAGTCCATAGAAGGAATAATAAGACAATCCTCAGCGTCAATTTTGGCAATCGATATGTATTGCGATAGAGATGCTTAATAAGTACATGTTCGTTGAAAATTATGTAGTTATAGTCCATGGAGACTTTGTGTTATTTTCGAATATACTCGATCCAATCGAAAGCCAATCGATCCTGCTCTAATTCTATTGAGTCGCATAGTGTGGCTAGTGGAAATGTTGTAGCTTGCCGTCAACAGAACTGAAATCGGTTCACAAATGGCTGAAAAACCGATGTGACATTATTCGTAACGCACACACATACACACACACACGCACACACACACACACACACACACACACACACACACACACACACACACACATAAAAACACACACATACAGACAGATATGTCCTCAGTTCGTCGGGCTCAGTCGAATGGTATGTGACACTCCACCCTCTGGACCTCGGATAAAAAGTCGAGTTTTCAAGCGATCTTAATACCCTTTTTTTGGTGTAAGAATGGTAAACATATATTTTTTTGCGTTATGTAATGTACATGCATGGATTCCAAGATTTGGCATAAATTCATAGGATGTCAGTTCAATCCTAACAGACCTAATTTTTTCCAAACGTTTGTATACTTGCAATTCGGTGTGTTCTGATTGATCTAGTGCTCAATAACATAGGAATGATTCAAAAAGGAAACATTTTGTTTCATGAACTAGGTCGTCCAAACTGTCCTGGAGTTCAGAACTTAAGATCTATTGTTGTAACAGTAGCTTTATCACTATACAAAGTGCTGATATGTTATCAGTTCACTGAATATGTGACGTAACTTTGTATAACCCAAAACGCTACTGTTACTACTGTAGATCAAGTTTCTAGTTTCAATTCTAAACACCAGGACGGTTTGAATTACCTAAAGGATCACAAAGTTATAAAATAATGGCGGGCCTTGTTGCCGATGTGCGGAGTATAGGCCGTTACCCGTATCGGCTAAATAATCTTGGAGCTGAAGAAGACCACAACGCTAAGGACCCCATCGAACAGAGACCTGGCGAAACAGGCCTTTGGTGAGGATGTGGAAGTGCGTGCCCTCGTCTCACAGGCCACGATCCAGTGCAGGAATCACCAAGGCGGGCGAGATGTCCACTGCACTAAAGGAACAGTGCAATGGCTATACGGCAGCGGAAGGGTCCGCTTAGGACCCAGGTGGCTACAATGAGGATGGCAGCAGCCACGGCTCTAAAAGTGGCAAAGGTGAAGGAGAGATGGTTATGCCCACTTAGCCTGCAACAGTTGCTGTCCTGGGACAGTAAAGGCCTAAACCGCAGTAACATACGCAGAAGGTGTGGCAGCACAAGCCACAAGGCGCGGGACTGTAAAAGTCTGTAAAAATGAACGGACGGCTACTTGGAAGGCAGTACCGGATCAACCACACAGTTTTTTACCAAGCTACCCAAATGCTGGATAGGCAAGAGAAAGGATAACCCCTTGACTGGCCAAAGAATGCGCTCCTGATTATGCTTGGAATGGTTCTAACGATTGATTGTTTACACTTCCCAATGCCTAAATTCTGGTTTATAGTTTTTAATATTTGTGCCTTCAAAAAACAATAAACAAAAACAAACACAGAGGCCGGTACGTACTAGACACAGTAAACATATCTTCAAATGATTAAAAGAAGTAACTGTATAGCAGTGAAATATGCAGCTCCATCTTATTTAATACATAGAATTCCAAGGGCTAAATAAGTCAAATATGGAACTTCCAGCCACCGTTGGTAAATCATGTGTTCCATACGATTTTTCAGTTGATTTTATATAATAAGTGAATACTTTGGTACGCTGCAAAAAATAAAATCCAAAAATTTTTGAAACTTCAAACTACAATTTCAGGAGTTAATCTGGAACTTAACATTTAGCTCTCACCTTACGTTATGACAGTTGGTCAACATAGAATTCAGGTTAGTGACGAACAATTAGTGATGTTCATTTTCCAAAAAAATAGTTTCGGCCACTCGAGAGTATGACCGTGATATTGAAATGAAACGGCCCTGATTTTCATAATATGGCATAATGCATCAGTTTTCTTGTTTTATTTTATCATTTAGTTATTGATTCACACATTCAAGTCCCAGATTATCGTAACTAAATAATCAATGTGTAGGTTTTTTGTTTCATCTTTGTCCCCTTTTGCATTATCTTCTGCATCCTCCAGTTTTTCTCCGTTTTCATATCTTCAAATGTAATTCTTTTGCTATTCTTCTTACTCTTCTCCTTTGAGAATCCTCTCATCTGCGCTGATTTTTGTTTTGTTTTGTTTTGTATTGATTTAAATTAAATATAATATGGCATCAAAATTTACATCTACTTTCACCCTTTCAGTACGTTTTCACTTTTTAGGAACTCGTCGGTAAGGTCCAGTCCGTTCCTCGGCACTGGACTCTGCGAGAATTGATGGCACTCATCGTTATTCTGTTGTTGCTGGAGCTGCTGCTGTTGCTGCTGTTGATGGGCGTGGTGCTCCCTCATGGCCGCCCTCAGATGCTCCCCATTGGGATCCCCGAACGGGGGACAGTTTTCATTGGATCTACTTTCGTCATTGCACCTGCCCACTAAGTGATTTCCCAAAGGTCCCAGAGGTCCTCCTCCGTGACCACCCCCTCCTACACCCCGCCAGCATTGGAAGATACGACTGCCTGCGCCTGCGAAACGGCCAACCGCAAAGCTGCCTCCGCCTGAGATCGCAGAATTGCTTCCGCCTGCTGAATCCGGATTGCCGTCTCCGACGACGGCCCGCAAGTGTTTTGACCACCACCTAGACCACTCCCTCCCAGTGGGGAGTCTGCCGAAGGTGGATAGTTTTGCCGATTAGACAATGGGTACTTCATTTCGTTAAAATTGATGAAACTACTTTTCTTCTTCAGCGGACCCAGGTTCGATTGGCCCAGGTGATCCGCATGCATAGAATTATTCTTAAATGATTGACCAATCCGCATTGCAGTTGCCAAGTTTACGACGGCAGCCTGCACTGCGGATGATGTTCCATCCGTTGGTAACATCATATCCGGATCAAATTTGGGCTCCTGCAGCATCATCATCCTGGAAAATTGGCTATTATTGTTATCACCGGGAACAACCCCAAACGGATTACCATGCCCTCCGGCAGCGACGGCAACGGCGGCCAAACGATGATTATCGAATGGTCCGCATCCACCTCCACCACCACCTCCTCCTCCACCATCGCCATTCTTCTCCGAACCCATGGTTGAAGAATTCTCCGAATAGTTCAAGGGCGAAATGCTGCTCTGCGTTAGATCCTTCACCGAGATCATCGAGTTGGATGGACCGGAACTGCTTCCCATTCCGAGGGCATTCGACTCTTTTTCCCGCTGCTCGGCCACGGCCTTGCTGAACATGTACTGCGCAGCGAACTGATGCTTTGGATCCATCTTCATGTGCTCGATGTGGGTGATCAGACCTATGGGGAAGGGATGGGAACATTATTGTTGAAAAGGGGCACAGGGGGACGAAACTTACCGGACTCGTGGGTGAACACGGCCTGACACACGGAACAGGGCCACATCTGGAGATTGGAACGGAAGGGAGCTCCGGCGGAGCCTGCCGTTCGTGGATGAGTCAGAAGGTGTTTCCGCAGGCAGCCCTCGTTGACGTAGTGCTTGCCACACATCGGGCACGGATGGTTCGCTACTCTTCGCTTCACTGTAGTGTAAGAAATTCTATGTTTCAGTTCCTCAAGACATTTAGTGCTGTAGTCTGCGAGATGGGTGGTTCGATTCGATTATTGGATTTTTTGGATTTGTGGGAGTAGAGCGGTAGTAGCGGTAGTTGTAGAAGTAGGTGGTGAGTAACACAAAACGGGAAGGGAACGAATCTATTAGTACCAGTCCAGTTCACCCAGCAGAGTTTTTAGAAAACGGAAACTAAAACTTGAGAAGCGAAACCTACCAGCCACTTCTTTATGCGAGTATTTGATGTGTTCGTTGAGTGCATCCACGCCGAGGAATATCTTACTGCAAACGTTGCACGTCACGCTGTTGGAATTGCTGATCAGGGCGGCATGTTGCTGCAGCACTCCGAGATGCAGTTGCAGTTCCTGTTGAGATTAGAAAATAACAGTTTAGTTGATATTGTTTGTTGATGGAGTCGGTTGACTGGATAGAACTGAACGGGGCCAAACCTTCGAAGTGTGCGTCCGGAGACTAGACTCGGTGGCAAAGCCCTTGCCACAGAGATTGCAATGGAAGGGACGGCTCTTGGCCCGCTCGACCTGGGCATCGTGATTGCGGAGATGCTGCTGCAGGTTCGACAGCTGGATGAATGCTCGGCCGCACTCCGGCAGGTGACACTTGTACGGACGCTCGCCTAGAGGTTAGTCGATGGGGGCGGGTGGGATTTAGTTGAGGTGTTATTTTGTATTGAACAGTGATGATATGGCGGGTATTTTCACGAGGTTCTGACTTGACTGTCTCCGATTTTTGTTAATCTGTGCATAGCTAAAATATGGGAAATCATTCGATGTGTTTGGCTGGAATTCTAGTTTTCTAGTTAGTTAAATTCTTATATTTTTAACAAGTCAATATGAACAATAAAACTACCGTTATTACAAAAATTCCAACACAAATATTGAATGATTTTCGTTGCAAGATATAACACACATTCACGTATGAATCGGAGATAGTCATGTCAGACCAGTGAGTAAGCGTTGAAAAATTATCAATATTATCAAGTCTTCATAAGATTATGCCTGTATTTCGTGCAAAGCTGAGCTTATATAAGTCATTAAACCTAGTAATAGTAACTTGCAATGATTATTGGAAAACGTCATAGAAATAGATTTATAACGCAAAACAAGCACCATCGAACCAACAATCAATAGAATACTAGTGCTTCAAAATTTGACTCACTGCTGGCAAATCGATTGTTCCCAAGAACACCTTACATCTTGCCTCTTCTGCAATACATTCTTGCACTTTTCAGTAATAGAATATTTGCTTTTGTTCTGATTCGCTGTAATATTTTGAAATTGAGGGGTTTTTCGTGGTGATTATGTATTTAGGGGTGATTCAGTAAGTATGGGACCGATGTGCTGGTACTTCCTAAGCTAAAACCTGTATTCATTTACTCCTTGACTATACCAGCCCCCGATTGAACCAGAGGCTAGATTGTCATGAAGAAAATGGATATAGTTATTGACTCAGAAAGTACCAGCATTCCTAAACTTAGTGATTCGCCTCTAATAACATAACTCACACGAACAGACCCTCAAGTTTTCTGTTGACATAACACAGCGAATCAAAACTAAATCGAAGATTCTAGTACTGCAACGCCCAAGAATGTATTGCAAGGTGTAGGCTGCACGGTGTACTGCGGATCAAGGTGTTCTACAACAGTGAACCTATTTCAAATCGCTAGTTTCATATTGATTGTTGATCGAACTGCATTGCATTTAAGAATAAATCTAAACATACAGCAATTCCTTACGATCTCTCAGAATTTCATAATAATTGGTAATTTTTTTATCGGAAAATATTAGACCCGTATTTTTTGTTTTATAGATTCGAACAATGGACTTTTTAAAAAAAAATCCTTTTTTTCACTTAGCCACTAAGCCAGTTTTATATTAATTTTGAAAACAGCAAGTGTATTTGTTTTCAATGGTATCTGTATCAAAGAGCTCCTTCGTTTTTATATTCTTCCTTGACAGCTTAAACTTTTTTGCATGAAATAAAATTTGGCAATGTATGCATTTTAATTTTTGAACTTATTCTTTTTTGAATCCTAGAGGGTCTGTCGAAGATAAGCAAAGGTAGTTGGAATTAAATAAAGAATACTTTTTCTTCTAATTTCTAGTTATTTTTTTTCAAAAATGAACTTGTCCGAAACTCGGACGATTTGAGAAATACGTTAGTAAGGGCATGCGACGCAACCATGCTGAGAAAACTGGAGCCAAGGAATAAGCATATGCATTCAGCATCCTTTGTGCTAGTTGTCTCAGAGCCAGAAGACGTGTCCAGAGAGCTAAGACCACAGCAGACAGAGAGGTACATGGGGTGGTGTTCCGAGCGCTTGGAGCGGCGCGTACCGTATTGTCACGGTGAAGATCAAAGACCCAACAATGGCTGCAGGGTATGTCTAGCAAAACTGGAGGTTATAGTATTTTCCTGACGGTCGATCCAACGGCGTGGTCACATACACCGTACGGCGAGGAAGAAAGAAGTAACTTTGAGGGCATGCAACTCGAACGAAGAGCTCGTGGTAGTGGCGAAAGGTCTTAAGGTGAACAAGGCACGCAGACCGGATGGATTCCCTAACGTAGCTCTGAAAGTGGCGATTCAGGCATTCCCAGAAATGTTCAGGAATGTGCTACAGAAATGTCTAGAGAAAGGCCATTCCCCGGACAGGAGGAAATACAAAACTTGTGTTGCTGCCGAAGCCAGGAAAGCCCCGGGGAATCCAGCATCGTATAGGCCAATATGCCTGTTGGATGCGCTCGGGGAACTTCTGGAGAGGATCATCCTCAACAGGCTGACGAAATATACCGAGAGCTAATACAGGCTATCGAAGATGTAAGTCCGTTTCCGGAAAGAGAAGTCTACGGTGGATGCCGTTCGTACAGTGGCCGAGACAGTCGTAAAGGCGTCCAAACGATTTTGTGCTGTTGTAACGAGTAACATTAAGATTACTATATTGTGCTGTTGTAACGAGAAAATTAAGAACGCCTTCAATAGCGCCAGCTGGGAGGTTATTGTAGAATTCTGAAGAGTTACATTCAGAATCGATTGATGATCTACGAGACCTCCATGGAGCGGAAATTGGTAAACATCACAGCGGGAGTTCCGCAAGATTACATCCATGGATCGTTGGCTTTGTGAATAACATCGTATTGTCAGTGACAGGCGAAACACTGGAAGAAGTCGAAATGCTGGCGACCGAAACAATCGGCATAATTGAAAACTGGATGCAGGGCTCGAAGCTGCAGATAGCCCACCACAAAACGGAGGTGCTGATGGTAAGCAACTGCAAAGCGAGCATAAATCGTCATCGGAGCTCATGCCAGATAACCAGAAGTCCTATAGCAGTGTTAAGATAGTACCGTATATTCCCACATTTTAAATCAAATTGTCAAATTGTGCCCTCTATCGTGATTTGTTTAAGTAGAATCGTAAAGCGTGCAAGTTTCCGACGCTCTGCGTCAGGAAATTAATCGGATTCACGTCGTTAGGATTTATAAATCGAATGTCTTATTACAAATTAAATCGCATACACGATGTCAAATAAACTATTTTAAGGAAGCAATGGAATTTTGACGTATATGGTCTCCACTTCTGCACGTAAAGGGTTTGCACGATCAAGCGCACATTCTTTTGCCAGTCAAGGTGGTGGATTCGTTCCTGCCTTGACCTATTCCGCATGGGGATGCTTGGCAAAAGATTGTGTGTTTGTGAAAACTACCTTACAATGCCCTCCGCGCATTTAAAAAAAAAACTACTTCTATTCAATTATCACAGCCTGCCGTGCGCTAACGAAACTGTCAATACTTTCTCTTCACAACTTTGTTCTAGCAAAAAAAAAAAAATGCTGTCCACTCCTAGAGTCTCATGGTGCTGAGAAATTGTTTCTTTCTCAAACAACATCAACGTTTTATAAGCCACATTTTTGCATTCTATTCGATTTGCTTGGTGCGTGCCGAGTGTATCCAAGTATCCAAGATGATCGACGTCCGGCTAAGCTTCAACAGCCACGTAGATTATGCCTTTGGGAAGACGGCGAAGGCCATCAATGCGGTAGCGGTATCAATCAGAATCCTGCCGAATATCTACGAACCTAGCAGTAGAAAGCGACGTTCACTAGCTAGTGTATCATTATCAATAATAAGATACGGAGTTCCAGCCTGGATCGCAGCGCTGGGAACCAAGCTATGCGAGTCGTGAGTACGTGAAGACATCGCATCGCTAGAGCTGTTCCGTGCCACTGGTGAAATCGCATAGGCTATGTGGAGTTATAAAAAAATGAATTTACGAACGTCTATAGTAAATTATGGTTGAAAATGTTCCCAAAAACCATCCCTGAATAATTTCAGATTTTTTTTTAAATCGTTAACTGACTTGAAATTTCATATGGGATTTTGACTTCTTCAGTATGGGGAAAACTTTTCCAGTTTTTATTCAACAAAAAGTTTTTATTAAAGGCGCACTGGAGACACTTGGCACTCTTTTATGAAGCATTTGAAACAAAGCGAGGTTAATTTGAGTTTAAAATAAGAAAGTTATTCAATTTTTAAGTGCTGCTCAATTTTGTAGAATAATGTCACACTTTTCAAAGTGGTACCACTGCACAGTGGCCCAGTAAGCTACTTTAGACGGACATGAGGTTTTCAATGGAAATTTGTGGTTTTAGAGCTTTGGTTTTTCCTGAGAACTTGTTGCAAACTTATTGCACTACAATTTGTATGAAATTTATTTTTTCGTGCATTAAATGCAAGAGTGGCGTATACCCTAACTTTTTTTATGAGCAAATATCGTGAGATGGTAGGTTCGACAAAGTTGTAGAAATTATTATTATGAAAAACTTTGTAGAATTTTTTCTAGCTTTAAAGCCTACTGCGATAATTCCGAATTTTAGTAAATAGTAATGTTTTCGACTAAAAGTCATTCATTTTTAACTTTTACCAGCTTGCTATGTTCTACAAAGTTGTTTGTTTAGACATGTGCTACAACTTTGCTGACTACACCATAGTTGTATTTCTTCTTGTTTTCATTTTATAGTAAGTTTTCAGTTAAATTTACGCCATACTATAGGGCTTACAACATGATATCAAGAACGTGAAAAAATATGGCATACCACCTTAGAGTACGTTTAAGGAGAATTTGGGAGACATGATATTTTTCTATCTTTTTCAAAGCTACTTTCTGTAACATACAGTTTTCAATAAAAACATACATAAGGATATAATCAAAACACACAGAAATCATGGCTATCTCTGTTCAGTACTGACGACTTTTCGGTTCTGGTTGACGACTTTTACAAGAATTGCGAATTTTGTTAAAAGGTTTTTATTATTGGGAAGAGCAAGGATTGCCTCGTGGTGGTACGATGTAGACGGGACTGGCTTGGTAGGTGGCGCTAGCTGGCACCCACAATGTTGGTATTAATTGGTTTCAACATGAAATATCTCGAGATCCTGGCCATAAGGAAAGCTACTTTCTTAAGCAAAGTTATTCAGTAGGTTAAGGCCCTACGTTTAGTGGATAGTAGTCCAGAAGTGGTTCACTACGCGGCGCTATTGTACATATGAATATCATGTAAAAGATGTATGTATGAAAAGATGCGTCTTCGACAAAGTTGTTCAAGTGACCACCACGAGTCCGTAAATTGATGCCTGACGCCGTTGTGAAATCCAAGATGGCGGCTTCCAGTATTTGAAAAAGTTTGAATTACTGTCAAAAAACCTGCAAATTGTGTATTTTAGGATCGGGAAATCCATATTAAGACGTAAAATTTTGGAATTCAAAATTGTGTAAAAATGGACAAATACTGTCTTGCAATATCTATATTTTTTTATCAGAACTGGCGTGTAATTGCTGGAAATAGATATATGATGACATTTTGGACTATGCAATATTGATATTTTTGGAACGTAGCTGGCGTCTTGATGCCATAGATCGATGTCCGACACCCTTTAGGAATCCAAGAGGGGGGTTTCAATTCCGTAAAAAGTGGGAAATACTGTCAAAAAGCCTGTAATATGGATAGTTTAGTCTTCAACGGATTGTTCGTCATTGTAGCTTCATTCACGAGCTGTGCAAACGTCAATGCTAATGCTAATACCAATTTTTCGTTTTTCGTCATCTAGTCAGCATCTACTCTGATGCTGACATCTAACAATAACCGCAAACCTTACGTACGTTTTTTGAAAGAGGGAGTACGCGTGTTTGATTGGTTGTTCTTAATCGACATAAAATTAGGGTTAAATCAAACTCAAACATGTTTGAATTTACGAACCTTTTTGTTCCGTGTAGGCAGCAACTCTTGAGATATGATGTTCGTGTTCTCAAAATTACGGCCGAGAAATTGTCTAGTGATATTACTCTTATTGATAAGTACGTCATCCAGTTTTCGGCAGAAATGCGTTCCAACAATTTGGAACCGAGCCAAATTTTTAATGCGGACGAAAGCGGTCTTTGCTTTGAAACTACTCCCACCAATACATACGTTAACAAGGATTCGATTACCGCACCGGGAAAGAAGGTTGATAAAGAACGTTTGACCTTCATGCCATGCTCGAACATGGGCGGTTCTTATATCCTATTGATGGTCATTGGAAAGTTTATAAACCATTGGACCATTGGAAAATTTGAAAGAGCTGCTGGTTCGTTACAAAGCGTCCAAAAATGCACCCGTACTCTGTTTTTTTTTAGCATTTTGTACCACAAGTACGAACTTTTTCTGAAGAAATCAGGTCTCCCTATCCAAGCAGTATTTGATTTGGATAACTGCTCTGCTCACTTTTAAGCAGAGGAGCTAAAAACCAATGACGGTGCCATATGAACAAAGTTTCTGCCTCCAAACACCACAGCAGGAATACCAGCTATGGATTTATGTGATCCAAATGATAAAAACACGTTTTCGACAAATAATGATGAGGGAGGACCGGATGACTTCCATGGCAACATTAAGAAAATTAACTTGAAGATTGCGATATTTTGGATTGCGGAATCATGGGCTAAAGTTCTTCAGACGTCCAGTAGGAAATTTTGGAATCTGTTGTATAATCCGAAAGAAGTTGAAGACGAAGATAACTTGCCGCTGTCAGTTATTAAAAAGCGACCACACGAGATTTCCGACCAAATCTCACTCTCGCTTATCATCGACTAGGAGAATGCTGAATTTAATTCCTGAAAGATTCAGAAATAGTGGACATGGTACATAACCTTACCCGATCAGGGCCGAATAACTTGATAACTGGCCTTGGTATTTAGGAGCTCAGATTAAGAGGTAAAATACCTGAGGATAATACCATAAAAAAAATCCAACAATGTTATGCGAATACCAAATTGAGGTAAGACAATACCAAAATAGTTCCTCTCAGGTATGCTCAGGTATCCAAAATAACAAGTCCATCCAAAATAAAAGAATTTCAAGGTTTTATTTTTTATTTTTTAAAAAGTGATCAAATCAAGTGTTAAATTTTAAATTCTCCTAGTTTCCCAATAACAAGTTTTGTTATTCGAGAGATATTTTGCTTGCAATTCTTAGGTATTTTGCTTAGGTATTTTACCTCTTAATCTGAGCTTTTTGATACCAAGACCAGTTATCAAGATCAAAATGAGGTATTCATATGTTGTTGTCTCCTGCTCGGGTACTGCAGATGATGAAATGACGCCAGTCTACACGAATATGACAGCATGAATATTTCTGGTCTTTCAACCAATTTCTGATAAATTGGCGCTAAACGCAATGTAAGACGGATGGCCTTTCAATTCTCAATTTTTGTTACGTGAGATTAGATCTACTATCTTCGAGAAAGTAGCTGATAGAAATTCATCTTGAGAAAGTTATTTTAGAAGTATTTAACTGAAAGTTCGTTTCAATTCATTTTTTTTTTATCTCGACCTGCACGTTATCACGTCTTGCATAACTTTAAATGAACTTCTTGTGTGTAATGTAGCACATAAGTGCTAGAAAGTTCGTTAATAAAAATTCCAATAAATAAATAAAAATAAAAATTTCTGAACATCATTGATTTTTTAAGGTTTAAATGTCCACTCAGTATGTAATAGTTTCCATTAGACAATGGTTCTTCGAGGGTGAACGAGACCACGTGCCATGACATTTTCATTTTTTATTCTAAAGGAGCATTTACAAAAATGAGTTCAGGACAGGCACTCTGGTAGGTTCGTGTATGTATGTACGTATGTATGGTAGCCACCATCCCTTCATGCCCTTGGCTAGGATGCAGCTCCACTTAATAGCAAAACAGACACTCTGGTAGGTTCGTTCCAAAAAAAAAGAGGGGAAAGGAGGATTCACACTCCCTGATTCTGCGAGTCCTAGTCACGTGAAGTGATGATTGAAATAACATGGTCACTTTACGTGACTCACAGAATCAGGGTTACAGCTTCTATTGAAATGATTTGTTCGATGATAATTATAGTAAGTAAATTAGAAGTGAAGAAGACGGTTTTGGAGAAAAACACCTGTGAAATTTATTCCGGTCAGCTGAAGTTTGACGAGTGTTGTGTATCTTAGGATCACGCCGTGTTCGTGGTTTCAAAAAGAAAATATGGTTACAATTTTTGGCATTTGGAGTGTGAAGTTAAATGAGCACAAGTTTAAAATGGAAATTTTCTGCTGTAATTTTTAGTTGCAAAAGTTGTATTCGAAAATCGCGAGAAGGTTATAAAAAATCATTTTATTTTGGATTTGGAATGTTTTAACTGTGACAAACTGGACTCGCGTTATACCCTACCCTTGAGTATGTGATCTGGCCGCGATGGTAGGGCCTACGCCATTCGTATTGGGATGGTAACCAAAGACATATTCTGACGTGATGGTATCACATGTTGACTATTATTATTTTAAGCCGCGTCACATATCTGGCATTGATGCACTAATTTTACGGATGTGATCCAACGGACGTCCTGTCTGGAAATCTGGAATTGTGATGCTGTCTGGTGGGGCTCTCTCCTCAGACATAATGAAGTGTGATTTCCTCTTGACTGCAACACCTTTCTTAGCGTTCCCTGACATGATGAGCCGAAGCCACGCTTAATTATAAATCTAGCTAGACAGGTATATATTGGTACACAATGTATTCAAGATTAATGACATTTGTAGGAAACCGACTGTTGGATTCACTGAGTAGAAGTTTTAAAACTACGAACGTGGCACCATTCTTATTTTGTTATTTCTCATTTCAAGGAGTTATAATACAAATACCACACATTATAACAATGGTATACAAACAATCTTATAACGGCTTCTTTCTCGATAATGTTTCAATAATAGATAGGGACTAGGCGTGATGAAGCTTTACCTTGCCACCGAAAAGTGAATCTAATAGCTGAGCAAGATTGTTAGGCTGCACTTGCTGTCACACTTTGAAACGATTAAACGACTTAGAGATTAGTATTGGACAAATAAAAGAAGGCAATGAACAGACAAGTTAACGTAAACGATTCCACAACAGAACTATAGAATTTAACTGAATAACGCAGAGGACAAGAACGGACTAAGGCGGACAAAGTGATAGGGCATCCAAAAGAAGTTAGACGAGGTATACATCGACGAATTTCAGAGCACATAAGAACTAGACATCTATTAACCTATTAACGACTGAAGAAGTTACGAAATGCCCTCTAACATTTCTAGCATAAAAAGACGCAACGTCCTCCCAATTTTTTTTAAAGGAAGCTTCTCTCATAAGTCCCATCAGTAAACCATTAAAATTATACTGTTGGGACTACTGAGACATCAGACATGACTGAAACTGGTAGAATTCAAATATCTCGACGATTTTTGATTGGAGAAAACTGCTCAAACCGACTTTCACAGCACATAAATGACATTCTAAACTGCAGAAAACTGAAAAAAACACCGACAAACTAAATAACAAAAGACGAAATGACACCATACAAAACAGTGGACATGAACTGAGAGAAAGGTGAGGCAAAATTGAAAATGTAACACATTTTGAGGCAGTGTCAACAGCGTCTCTACGGACGACATGATCCTTGCACGGCTGGTGAAATGCTTCAAAAGGAGCTAAGTTATATCAGTCTAACGCACAAGTAACAGGAACAGCTTAAGAATAGCTTCTTATTTTTGGTTCGAGAAAACTTCTTCGGAAACTTTCATAGCACATAAATGCCACATATCACGATCTTAATAAGAAAAGACTCCGTATTAAACTTGTAAACGTAACACTGACTAACGAAATAACAAAAAGACAATTGACGAAAAAGACGAACGGACTCAAATTTTTCAAACGTGGCTCCTTCCGAATCATTTGCAACAGCGTCTTCTTGGACGACATGCTCCGTGTACGGCTGGCAAAATGATTCGAAAAGATTTACGCAACGATATCATCAAAGGCCTGGCGTAGAGGTTTCTACTCTATTCAGAGTCCCGCCAGTAAACCTTAAAAAAAAAAAAAAAAAAATAAGATAGGTTCAGGTAATATTACTAATAATCCAAAATCTAAAAGGTACAAATATGGACATTGGTCCCAATCTCAAAAGTTTGCAATATTTTCAAGAGGTCGGAATAAAATCCTTATTATACATAATGGCCAATTGAGCGCAATATCAATAACTAGTAATCAGTTGTTTTTACACGGGTTTCCTTATAACTTTTTAAGCATTAGTACTTCATTCAGGCATAAAAAACGAATTAATGTACCAGAAACTGGACGGACGCTTGTGCCTACCCAGTGGAGGACCCGGATACGACCACTCATCTAGAGTATCGCACGAGCTGACGTGTGCAACGGGAAGGACTATAGGTGTATAGACCTGGGGATGAGTCCCCGGATACGCCATCTAAGCAGGAAAGCACGGACTATACACTGAACGATGACAATTACAATTACAAAGAAACGAAGAGTCGTTGTGAAAATATCACCAATAATCTCACATACACCCTGCATGCCACTAACATATATTTCTCTTCTTTTTTATGCTACTAACTCTATGCTGGCGGTTTGGCAACCACTATGGCCCCGAGTGGTTGTGAAGTTCAAGCACCGGACGCGGTCTAAGTAGCCGATAATCGCGGTGAAATGGAACGACAAAAGTACAAAGGACCTTCCCAACCATGACCTACATGCAGTTTTTGTAAGGAAAGCGATGCAAAGACTGCACACAAAGAGAAGTATCATCAGTCAGTTTATAAGAAATCAAACAGAAATCAAATAACACGGAAATTTTATTAACAACATACATGTTTGCGATGAACATAAACACATTAAACATTTCAGGTCATTTTGTAGCAACGCGGCCATCTCATTCCAAGACTTCTACAAACCCCTTGCCCTAACCTAATCCTTATCCTCTCCCATGGTATTCAAGTGGTCCGCATAGACTAGTTCGCCATTACCCCTTCCTAACTCTCGGCTTTGGATTGACTTGCGCTCCCATTGACCCACCAAACGCTGCAAAATGAAAATGAAATGAAAATGAAAA